>BDMV01000002.1:51171993-51437436 GCA_008326285.1 Oryza officinalis | reverse complement strand
CCCGCCGATACCTTCTCTCGACCTCCCCCTCGTGTCGCGCGCGCCCCCTCGCCGAGTCGAGTGACGCCATTACCGTCGCGTCAGTGGCACACGGTCCGCACAACACACGGAGCGTCGGCTGCCTTGCTTGGCGCATGCGACGCATTACAGGCTTCCAGCACAACTAGCCGGCCGGCGTGAGCAGAAGAAATCATCATGGTCCCGCGACCCACGTTTGGTACTTGGTATGCCATCTTAGTCTGAAGCTCGCCATTGACATCGACTCAATTTGTTTATCCATCAGTTGCGTTGCGCAGTCTGCTAATCGTAGATGCATCCAAATACACAATCATACAGGGACGACCTAACTGAACAATATGTCCTTTTGTCATACCGGATCTGTCCTTATTTTATGGTTGTTCAACAATCAACGTATGCGGCGGCATCTCTTATTTTCGTAGTACCCTCTTTGTTCAACAATAACTAGCATCCACTGCATTTCAGCATCTCATTGAACATTAGTGGTCAATAATCATTACTTAAACGTTCTGTTAAAGTCAGTCATCACTAGACTCTCTGAGAATTACAGAAGCATTTTTTAAGCATAGATTAGTAAAGCCGAAATTTGTGGGTAAGTAGGTTGTGCAGTTGAGCTTGTGTTGAGTTCAGGCAAGAAAATTTATAAGAAGACATGGCTGGGTAGTATAGGTTGTTTGGACTTTTGAATCGATCTGTCCAAAACTTTTATATTTTGTGATGATTAGATGACCCTGTGATTATGTGCTTACATTTTAATTCTGATAAATCTTATCAAAGTAGTTTGCTATCGCCATCAGACTATCACCTGTGATTATGATCTACATTTAATTTTATCAATCCAAGGCTTTATGCTGAGCTGTAACAATCAAACTTTACTATGAGCACTTGTTTGCTAGCTACAGGTGAGAAGTGATATATGTGCTTCTCTATCCCCTATTGGTCTATTCTATATAGCTTTCAGCAACTTTCTTCTCTATACTATTGTTACTATAGTCTGTAGTCCTTCCGGTAGTTTGCCAACCTACCTTTCGCCTAACTTTGTTCCTATTATGAACCTGTGTTTCTCTTGTTGGTGGATAATCTGAAGGACCTAACCTCTTATTAAGCTTTCAGGATTGATGCCAGTCTGCTAGTCACCAAGATTCATCTTCCTTTATCATGTTTCTCTCAGTGACATCAGTAGCTTCATTAGGCCTTCTCTGTGATAAATAACTGCATTTTCTTAAAAAAAATAGGGATTACCAAACCCAAATAACAAAGCTCTATAAATTCCTAACGTTTTGCCTGGTCTAATCTGTTTGCATTCATAATACAGTGGTATATGGAACAAGACAGGGTTCCAGCGCTGGAGGGTGAGGAGGCAGCAAAAGGCTCGCTCTGTAACTTACTCTACATGAAGTCACTGTAGAGTTCAGATCTTGGAGCTTCTGGTTACTGTTTACAGCCTTACAGGTACTGTATTATCGTCTTGAAGTTTTGATTCTTTTATTTGAAGACTATGTGGAAGAGGATTGCAGTAAATGCCTCTGAGGGAGGGACACTTGCTGGTGGTTTTTTTCAGGATTTTTTTAATCTCTGTAGGAATCAGATTACTGTTATGGTTCTTATATTGCACTTCCACTTACTGTGAGCTTGTAATGGCATCAAAGGCTGTATCCTGTATCTCTATATTTTAGCTCGTCAAGAATGGTAGCATGATAACACCAAAACATTATATGTCTAATCTGAACAATCATTTTAGTAGCCCAATTTATTGCAAGCTTTTCTGATGATTTTTTAAAAACACTTACGTTTTTAGAGATACCATGCCTAAACAATATTTACCTTGATGTTATCTATGCTTTTCTGTAAGCATATGCAGTCATGTTGTTGGTAGTCAGTGGCGATGTCAGGCAGCAGAACTTCAATGAGTCAGGCATGGTCATAATGGAGCGTCAAACAGCACGAAGGACCCCAAGCAGTGTGACACAGATGCCAGAATCTCCACCTGCTTGTGTTAACCTTGCTAAAGACCTCACTGCAAGATGCAGAGCTAGAGCACTGCAACTTACGGATGATGAGATATTGAGCATAACACAAGACTTGGACAGTGTCATTGAGAACTTGTGTGATTATATTGGCAGGATACCTACATCAGCACTTGGCAGCAATGCTTACACAGATGTTGCGGTCAAAGCACTCTCAGTGAGGGGCTTCTTAGAGGATGATATGTTGACAAATGCAGTGAACAACATGCCTAATAGGAAGTCTTTCCAGGACAGCAACATGCCAAGGCTAGTGGAATTTCTGCAGGGAATGTACCATGAATTTGATGAATTTGGAGGCCAGATGTTCAGCTCTCTCCCGGAGGTCTCCGAATACATTGAACCGCTGTATGATGCACTCTTCTGTCCACTGACAAATCAGGTGATGACTGATCCTGTGTTAACGGAGAGCGGTGTGACATATGAAAGGAGAGCTATAGAGGAACATTTTGAGAGGTTTGCTGATAGTTCTGAAAATGTTATATGCCCTGTCACAAAAATTCCATTGCAAAGCAAGACATTGATGAGCAATGCTTCCCTGAAGAGCGTGATTGCAGAATGGACAATGAGGAGTGAGGCAATGAGGATCAGGATTGCCCGCACTGCGCTCTCACTGTCAAGTACGGAGGCTATGGTGCTTGAGGCCATACATGAGCTGAAGTCGTTGGCCAAGCTGAGGGGGAAAAATAGGGAGCAGATGCATAAGATTGGGGTCACCAGGCTCCTAGCACGGTTGTTGGACAACCACAGTGTGCAGATTCGGCGTAGCGCGCTGGAGCTTCTGTGCTTTTTAGTTGAGGATGAAGAAGGAAAGGTAAGTACTAAGTCTTTTCTTCAAGTACCTCACCTTCTATTTATAATAGTACACAGAACCATTCATGATGGAATTATATTACTTGCATGATGGTATTCAGGATATCATTGGAAAAACTAAGGCCATTGCCCGGACAATTAAGCTACTGTCAACTAATGGTACCGATGAAAGGCATGCAGCCATCTCTTTCTTGCTGGAGCTTTCGAAGTCACAGCTATTGTTGGAGGATATTGGGTCAACTGCTGGAAGTATACTGATCCTCACCACAATGAGGATAAATGATTCTGATGATCCAATTGCTGCTCAGAAAGCTGGAGAGGTCCTAAAGAACCTAGAGAAATGTTCAAAGAACATCAAATACATGGCTGAAAGTGGCTATCTAGAACCCCTTCAGAGTCATCTTGTTGAAGGTAATGATGTTTCCTGTTCTTGCATTTCTTTTGCTCTGTTGCAGCTCATAGTGATGTACACAACTTCCCTCTCTTAATACAAAAGATGCGCAAGTCTTTTGCGTATTTGTAAAAAAAATATTTCTATGAAGAAATTCATAACTAAAGCTGATGCATAAGTGTGTTAAAATGTCATGCGTAGTCAAACACAGTAGTAAGAACTCATCTGTCATATACAACGTGCTTATATTGTTGTTTTGTTTATAAGTACAGTTACATATGTCCACCATATTTCTGAAAATGTATTGATCAACTGATCACTCAATAAAGCTGTTTGGCTGCAGCACTTGGTCAGTGGTCACCTGCACATGTTAGTGTCCTCACAACTTCCATCACTTAGACGCCCCAAATGTTTCTTTAACATAAGAGCTAAATAACTTCAAAGTTAAGAATCTTTTCTTCTCATAAGTTAATTGAAATTTGAGCTGAGATGTAGAATTCTAAACAGGTTCAGAAGAGATGCAAAAGGAGATGGTCGGCTACCTAGCCGAGCTAATCCAAGAGCAGGAGCTAACCATTGACATCAACGGAAGCACTTCGGGGGTCCTCATCAAGATGGTGCACAGCTGCAACACCGTGGCGCGTAAGGCGGCGCTCGACGTCCTTGTCCAGCTTTCCTCTCACCGCCCCAACAGCAAGCCGCTCGTCGAGGCAGGCGTCGTCCCGGTCATGGTGGAGGAGCTCTTCATCCGAAAGGTAGACGACGAGCCGCTCAGCTACAAGGCCATGGCCGCCGCCGTCCTCGCCAACGTCGTCGAGTCCGGCATTGATCCGGATACCACCGTGGTGAACAAGGAAGGCCACGTCCTCACGTCCAAGTACTCCATCTACAACTTCGTCCACATGCTCAAGTGCTTCATGCCCGACGAGCTCAACCTCAGCATCATCCGTGTCCTGCTCGCGCTCACCGCGCACGCCAAGCCGCTCGCCGCCGTGGTCTCGGTCGTCAGGGAGAACCATCGGGGCCACTCCATCGTGGAGCTCATGAGCTCCCGGACGGAGGCGCTCGGCATCGCGGCGACGAGGCTGCTCATCACTCTGTCCGCGCACATGGGGCACACCATCGCCGAGAGGCTCTGCAAGACGCAGGGCCAGCCGAGGAGGCTGGTCAGGAGCATCATCCGCGCCGGCCGCGCCGCCATCACCGAGCGGGACGCCGCCGCGGTGACGCTCCTGTCGAGGCTACCGTACCGGAACGTCTCGCTCAACCTGGCGCTCGTGCAGGAGAGCGCCGTACCGGCGATACTGCGCGGGATAGAGGAGATGAGGAGCGGCACGGCGAGGATGATGACGAGCAGGCACGCCGCGCCGTTCATGGAGGGTCTCGTGGGCACGCTCGTGCGTCTCACCGCGACGCTGTACAACCCGGACGTGCTCAAGGCGGCCATGGACCACGACTTCGCCTCGGTGCTAACCGCCCTCCTCGCCAAAGCTGCCGGTGGCGGCGAGGTGCAACGGCTCGCCGCCGTGGGGCTCGAGAACCTCAGCTACCATTCCATCAAGCTGTCCCGGCCGCCGCCGCGGGAGGACGAGTCGCGGCCAAAGAAGATCACCATACTCAAGCGCCTGAAAGACGCAAGGGTGCATAACCATAACAGCAGAAAGAACCCACCGCTGAATGTCTGCCCGGTGCACCGTGGCGTGTGCACGCCGGCGACGACCTTCTGCCTCCTTGAGGCCGGCGCCGTCGAGGGCCTCCTCGCCTGCCTGGAGAACGACGACTCCCTTGTCGTGGACGCCGCGCTGGGAGCTCTGTGCACGCTCGTCGACGACAGGGTGGACGTCGAGAAGGCCGTGGTCGCTCTCGCCGGACAGGACGCGGCGAGGCGCGTTCTGGCGGCGCTGAGGCAGCACAGGGGGAACAGCCTGTGGCACAAGTGTTTCTCCGTGGTAGAGAAGCTGCTGGTACACGGGGATGACGGGTGCGTGAGGGAGGTGACCGGCGACAGGATGCTGCCCACGGCGCTGGTGAGCGCCTTCCACCGCGGCGACGCGAATGCCAAGCAGGCAGCCGAGAGCATCCTCAGGAGGCTGCACAAGATGCCTGACTATTCTGCAACCTACGTGTCCATGGAATTCTAGTGCTTTGCGTAATTGCATTTCATCGAGTAAATAAATATACCACCAGTAAATAGCAGCAGATATTTGCTGCCGCGCATATATAAACATGATGTTTCATACATCATCTTGTACATCCGGTCGCAAAAAATTCTCTCAGTAGCATATCCATGATATGTTGGATGAAATCTTTCAAACGAAAATGAAATGTCTCACTTCTAATCTAAATCTAATCTAAATCTTAATCTTAATCTTAACTACTTGAAAAATAAGAACTTTTTGATCGTCCCCTCTCGCTCTTCGTCCGTCGCCCCGTATCCCTTTCTCACCCTGGTCTTCGGTATGTAACCGTGCAGCAGCAGGTGTGTAGGCATATTTTCAGTTTCAAGATTTTTTTAAAGCCGTGTATTCCTAGCTTTAGATTTATTTGGATATGAGATTATACTGATAACATTCGAATGAATCATTTTGTTACTATTTTAAATGATTTTAGTTTAATTTACAAACTTTAAATTCAATGTAATTTGAGATTTAGAGTTGTGCCAGACAATACCTTAGAGAGTGTATTTTTAATTAAAATTACATTCAATCATTACAACGCACAAACATATTCTACTGTACTATATACTACTTGGGATGAAAAGGGTGACGGAACTCCCGATAGTCCGAGCATCATTTTCACAAAAGTTTTTTTTTACCTTTTCCGTTTCTAACCATATATACTACCTGATATTTTTTCTATTTTTCTTACAATGTTGTATCGTAGTAGCACTACGTTGTTAAATAGGTTAATATGAAAAATTCTTAACCGATCAACAGTTATTTGTGTTGAAATGATATTGTCTTCGGCCACTTATATCCCATCTGCTTAGATTTTTTGGTGTTTTACGTTTGTCATCCAGTATTTCTTCGTCCACCTTTGGCAAGCTCCACAACCAATCCGACCAAGGAGAGGCCATGCTGACATGCATGTGCCCATGGACATGGTTTTAGTCACACTCATGTACTCTATAAATCAACACATTGTAATAACCTAATCATGCTTCTCGTGCAATATTATCGTACGATTAAAGTTGACTTCGCCCGGTGCAAAGCAGAGCATTTTGCTAGTCTTTCGTAAAGGAAGATGTAACCGTACTCGTACAAGAACAAATATGAAGATAGGATCATGGAAGGCCCAATAAAATCCGAATTAGAGATGGAGAGGCCCAGCCCATATACAGCCCAACTGTTCCTCCTCTCCTCTTGCAGATATACGAGATGGCGGAGGCAAACCCTAGCTCTACAAACCCTTTAGAACCCTAGCCGCCAGGGAGGGACTGACCATCCAATCGCCCGCCTCCCACAAAAAAGGATTCAGCAATCCTGTTCGCTCTATGCGATCATACGTTTCTTTGTTCCTGTCCTTCTTCGATCTTGTGCTGCGTGAATGATTTAATTGTGATTTTACTTCGAGGGTGCTGATTTGATACTCCATTCTTTTTTGCTAGAGGCTTGGAGTAGCTATTAGACAACATGAATTAGGTACTTCTGTTTGATAGGCTTATCTAGGCGCATGCTGTTCTTGGATTTGATGGTATTGTCGTGGTTGACTCGCACCATTAGCCCCCTGTTCTCTTGAGATTGGATACAGGGAAAACTGCGAGAAAAGGGTATATATGGGTGCTACATCCATGGATTGGACAAGGGCTCTAAACTTCTGTGGAATCCAGCGGTTTCCTCAGAATCATCTCTCCTGTCCACATTGTTACTTATATTCTGGTTGCCCTTAATTCATTTTAATGTCTTTGCATTTGTTGATTTGTTCTGAAGCGAAATGAGGAGGAAAAATCATCCGAAGTTTTTCTTGTGGAAAACACGTACATGGTCTTCAAAGTTCTCTGATCGCTTCATTTTTTTTAAAAAAAAATATATTCCTTTTGGAGTCACTTTCCTTGGTCTGTAGCTATTGGTAATTTGGGATGATTGATTAGTTGATTATGAGGAAGTTTTTTAATGGTGTTCAGAGAATAACATAGGTGTGAAGTAAAATGGGCAAGTCATCCCGTCTGAAAGTTTAGTGCTGATAATGCATAGATGGTTGTCAAAGTTCTTTGGTTGCTTATCCAATTGACAATTATCTCAATGCAATCTTTGATATTTTTTCCCTGATAATTATCAAAGTCTATCATTGTTTTTCCCATTCTGTGGCTGTAGTGATGTATCTTTACGATGTTTAGTGTCTTTGTCGTTGATTGCTGGGAAATGGAAATCAAAATGAGGAGGCTGTTTGTTCTGAAGTATCTAATGTGGATACATCCATTCATGGTCTTCAAAGTTCTCTGATTGTTCTCATGAATCCCATGCAACAAGCTATCTGAGATCACGTAGTATACTTGCTTTTGGATAATGTTTGAATTGAAAATGTAGTGTTTTAAGTTGTGGGGAGCAAAATGAGGAGGGTATATGATCTGAAGTATCTAATGTTGATACATCCGTTCAAGGTCTTCAAAGTTCTCTGATTGCTCTCATGAATCCCCATTCCCCAAGCAATATGCTATCTGATATCATGTAGTAACACTGACATATGCTTTGGATGATGTTTGGATTCAAACTATGTTTTAAGATTTCTGGAAGCAAAACGAGGTCAATTGATCTGAAGTATCTAATGTTGATACATCCATTCATGCTCTTCAAAGTTCTCTGGTTGTTTCTCATGAATCTCTGAGCAACATGCTAGATCCTGTAGTTCTTGCTTTCTAGCTTGGGTTTTGTTACATTGTTTGGTATGAGATTTGAGTTTTTTGGATAAGACAAAATCGTCCGTGAAGTTGTTATTTTGCTTTTAATCGTGTTATCTGGTAATACATCTAGACCGCAAAACTTATATCATTCGACATGATGACCCTCTTATATTTCATTTGATATTTTTGGAAATGTTCCCCTTTTTCTTGGCCATGACCAATGTACACAGCACCGACGAACTCGGTTTGAAGTAATCAGGTCAACTGACTGTCTCGGCTGTTGCTCCAAATCGGGGGTTGAAGACTTGAAGGGAGCTTCTACTTCCTAGTATAGTTAGGAAAATAGAATTTAGCTGAACAGTAAACATGTCCAGCGAAGATATCGTACAGTGATACAGTCTGTATCGTAGTATTACTACCTTGTTCAGCTATTTTGTATCGTAGTATTACATAATTGTGCATTGTGTAACCGTACAACTATTACTTGTCATAAGTTATTGTAGGACTAACTTTTCGTAACAATAGCCTGTGCGTGTTACGCGTGAGCAATCAAATCCTTATTTACAGTTTTTTTTCCCAAGTCGTTTCAGGTTATATGCTCCAACGTAATGGGAATTTGAGTTCATTGGTGTTTGTTACTTGCTGGTCATTAAATTGTGAAGAACTCAACTGCAGTCAGTAAGGTTTGAAACCAAGAGTTAAAAACTACAGTACTCAGAATACGAACACTTGAATTAAACATGGTTTGGGTTTTCGAAATACAACACTCGAAGACAACTAAATGCTTTAGAATAGTACAGGTAGGAGCATCACAAGCTAAACAGATGGTTGGATGGGTACAGCATAGAAAGCATTCCTGTGAAGCAAGCTCTTGATAAGCAAGTTAACCAGGGCCAACTTTTGGGATGTCGTAGTGCTCGCTAAGATTTGCCAGGTATTGGTTGAAATCCTGGATGCGGTCCCTGTGTGACTTGTTGGCTACTTTGGCTAGCTTGTGCATGTCAATCTTCTGCTTCTGCTCCATGTAACGCCTCTCAGCTGGTGTGAGGTGATCATAGTCGCCTTGCAAGTTCCCTTCTTCTCCCATCTTGTCAGCTTCAATCAATTCATCACTAGGGTCAGCTGGTACTTCAGAGCTTCCACCTGAAGAACATTGGTTACATTCAGGGAAAAGCAGTGCATGCAGTTCAATTAAACAAACAGAAAAGGGTGAAATATCTGCAATCAAATGATTAATAAAGTACATTCAGCAGAAAGCAACTTATACTGCTGCACTTGCTTTAACCAAACAGGAAAAAGTGTACTGCTATGTACAATCAAATAACAAATGAACAAAACCAGCTTGGGTGGGCTGCATTAAGGTCCAAGAGCTCAGAGAATCAGCACAAGCATCATACCCATCTCAAATGACAAGTTCCTGTTTGATGCATTCTGCTGTATTGATTTGTCCAATACTAATGCACCATATGTTGAATATTATTAATGCACCATATGTTGAATATTATTAAGGGTGATCCAAACATCAAAAGTTTGGAGAAGATGTTCGTATCTGTCATAGCATCATAACAATAAACTTGAAAAATCCGAATTCTTTACTTCTGTCTAAATGTCCAAGGACCCATGCATACACAACCATCTTAGAGAGCCAAAACTAACAATTAACAGGAGTTAGATGCCTGTTTTCCTTCTGTGTTTGTTCAATCTAGCTTATATTTGGCATAGATACAGGGCTGAGCCTGAGGCACTTAATCTAACTTATCAGTACAAACCCTCTTTTCTCCAATACAAACTCTTTAATCATTATTCCCTCTAGTAAGTAGTAATGCCACCGAGATATCTATCTTGCTAGCAAAACAATGTCAGCTAGCAGTAGTGAAAACCACAGAGTGCTCAACATAAAAAAAAATTTCACACAAGATTGACATTAACAACAATCGACTTGATAGTACGGAATTTTAAGCAGATAGACGACAACAATCTGACTTGATAATAACAAAAAGAACGTTTAGCGTAGGTAGTCCATCAACCATGTAGCCAGCCAGCACATGTAAAATAAGTTACTATAGTACTGAAGAGCATAGGAACTATTGCAGTTCGCTTGCGGATAATAATTTAGTAAATCCAACGGAATGCTAACCCACGGTTTGTTGTTTAGAAATCTCAATAGAATAACGAGCAAAATACCTTGGTGAAGCTCTCCGTGCCCGGCTTCAGATGACTCCTCGCGTTGGTGCTTCTTCTTTTTCTTCTTCTTGACTCCCCCTTCCTTCACATCTAGCGCCTTCCCCTTCAGCTTGAGCCTCCCCCCAACGACGTTCTGGTACTCAGACATCTCGCCTGCGCCCACAACACAGACATAATAAACGAGATCGATCTAATCAAAAACATCAGCGGACAGCAAACAGGTGCAGATCACTTAGGATGGGAGGAGGAGAACCCTAGAAAAGACCACGGCAAGGTAGACGAAAGTGGCATCGATACGGGCAAATTAGGGCTCAGCTGACCTAGAGAGGGAGATCGGCCGGGATGGATCTCCGCGCCACACCAACCCGGAGGAGGAGAGGAGCTCGAGGCAGCGGAAGGTGGCCGACTGGCCGCTCCGCGTCGCCGAGAAGCGAGGGTTCGGCGGCGTCGGATTTGGGGACGACGATTTGATGGGGGAAGAGAAGATGCGAGGCGATGCGGGGAAGGGTAACACCGTAAATTCAAATTGGGCCTTCAGTTGCAACCGCCAGTAGAATTGGAATCGGCCCGTACTTTTACTCCAAAACCGACAGGCCCAGCGCAGAGATGGGCCAAGTAATAGGCTCATTGGCCATTCGAAATGAGAACAGAAATAGCTTAACTTCACACCAAAAACAAGGCGAGAAGAAAAAAAACCAATAAATTTGGACCGCACGAATTACATGTGATTTTTGGGTCAAAAATGGTTCACATTGCCCACATCTCATCTAACCGCACAGATCACATAAATCATTGCCGTTTATTTCACTCTAGTCTGCACATGAGTAATCCGGTGAGGTGCCATCCTTGTCCTAAACTTCAGCGGCGGCGGTGAGGGCGGGTGACAGAAGGTGCATTGGCAACCAACAGGATCGCACACGCCGACGCCGTGATACCGGAGGGAGCAGCTCGCCTTGCACGACTCGGGATCGCAGTTCTCGTCCGGCGGGTCATACACCCTCCTGCAGGCGTCGCCGCCCGGCGGCGGGACGTCGCCGCCACCCTCCTCCGTCATCACCATGGCTGCTGCAAAATTGATCCATCTCCTCGTGGATTAATTAACGAGGACTCAAAAAATTGAAGCGGACAAGTCCGGGTACCTGAGGAAGATAGCAGAAGAGGGCCGATGATGGCTACCAGGAGAATCGCGCGGTCCGACTCCATTTGATTTGATCCCTCCCTTGACAAAACAACCACCTGCTGCAAGTCTGTCTTACGAATACACAGTGGATTTGTACTTGATTTAGTGCTTAGTATTAGGGTACCCGTATATCTGATCTCAATTAGGCATGGCATCAATCCCTCAATTAATCTCTCGTTTAAAAAACTACTGAATATGCCTCCGAAAAGCTAAATGCAAACAAATTAGCAAGCCATTAATGCGTGTATACGCAAGCATGAAACTGTGTAAGAATGACATCTGATAACGTGGGGAGAAAATTGGGATTATGCCATCCTCGAAAGTGAGTTTTACTCAAATGTCATTTTGCGAGTGAGGTTTTTGTTAAAATGTCATTCTCAACCAAAGACTTCATGTCATTCCAAAATGCTACTCTCAACTCCGTGACGACGGTGACGGATTTGGTGGAGGGCGATGAGCGCGTGGGTCCGTCGTCACCCCCGCCGAGCGTGCGGGTCCCAGTAGCCAATGATGAGGAGGGCATGGGTCCGTCAGCCACTGCCACCAACAAGCACACAGATCAGGCGGCTGTCGACGGGCGCGTCGATCAACGCCTTGCCGTTACCATGTCCTCGTCATACGGAGGTGGAAGGAAGGTAGCATCAGAGGTATTTTTGTCCGTTTGGTTATTGTAGAGTGTAACCTTTGGCTGAGAGTAACATTTTAATAAAGCCCACTCACGCGATGACATTTAGACGAAATCCGGTTTTGAGAATAGCATAATCCCAATTTTCTTGGGAATCCTTTGCGTCGGTCGACCGACGAAAAAAACAATTGGGCACTTCCCTAACCACTCGTTTGACTCCTCATACTTCTCTTTCTCTGCATCCTTATCCATTTCCTTCTTCCTCTTGCGTTCTCTCTCTCCCTCTCTTCTCTCTTTCTTCTTGTCTCATTTGTGAGCAACAGAGGCGTGGGGAGAGGAACTGGCAGTCGAAGACCCTAGAGGCGAGGTTGGCGTTGCGGAAGAAGGTCACCATTACCAGGCCACTCGTAGCCTAGCCGTCGGCGGTGCGGCAGCATTGCACGGGCGGAGGCCGACAGCAAGATGCCCTCCTTGCTCGATCTCCTTCCCTGCTGCCTGCTGTAGGATGAGGGAGCTCGTGGCTCGGCAAAGGAGAAACAAATTTGGTTGGATTGTCTTGTGCTTTTTGTGGCCTTGTAGTGCTGAAATTTTTGGAGAAGGGAAGCAAGCAAGGAGGAGGAAACCAGATGAGCCCACCAAAGAGGAGTAAGAAATCAGATCTGGACTGGTACATTTTTATAAGTTTTTTATGTTTCAGCTAATGTATCTAGATGTTTTTTAGGGTTGGGTTGAAATGTTGCACTTGATATTTTAATGGTGTTTCATATTTTTGTTTACGACCCTTGTAATTTATTGATGTTTTAGCTGATGAAACATGATGTTTCATATGTGAGAATAATATGTTTCAATCATGATTAAATTGTATTTCACAATTTAATAGTCTGAAACATTTTTGATTTAGTGGTGAAATATTTTTCGAGTAGCAGTGAAACACTGCAATTTTCTCGTGGGGAGAAAGTCACATAGCATGGGCCTATGGGCCGTGTCTTTGTGGACAGACACAGCGCGCGCGCGCGCGCTCTGTCTCTTCAGCCAACCAACCAGCTGGTCGATTTGACAATTGACACGCACATCTCGTCTCCTTCCTCTCACGGCGCGGGGCGTCCGGTACACCAACCCAAACCCAATCCAATGGTAAAGCGCCCGAAAAGCAAGGGAAAAGAAGAGAGAAAAAAAATTAGAGAGAGGTGTAGCGACTCGCCAAGCGAGAAAGAAAAGGAGAGGAGAGGAGAGAGAGAGATGAACAGCGCAAACGTCCCCCACCACCTCGGTCGTTGCCCAATGGCGAATGATTCTTCCTCTTTGCCTTGCAACCTCCTTATCCCGCTCGCCGCCGGCGGCTGCTCCGACGATGACGACTACTACGACGAGGGCCCGTCGGATTCCGTTTCCTTCCCCTCCTTCTGGCCGCCGTTCCCCGCCATCTTGTCTGATTCCGACTCCGACGTCGCCTTGTTCCCTCCTCCTCCCCACATGGACCGCTGCCCTGCCCCGCAGGGAGCCGCGTCGGCGTTCTTCGGGCTCGGTTTCCGTGAGGAGGATGACGACGATGGCGGCGAGTGGGCGCCGCCGGGCGAGGTGGGTCGGGAGGTGGAGTTGCCTCTCTGTTGGGATTGCCTGCAGCTGGAGGAGCCCGACCACCAGAGGTGGGACATCGGCGTGAACGACGGCGGCGACGGGTGGGAGCAGGTCGGCATCAGAGTGGAGGAGGAGGAAGAGGGGGCTGCGGCTTCCGCGGCGGTGAGGAGCCTGGAGTGGGAGGTGCTCCTGGCCACGAACAGCCTCGGGAGCCTCGTGGTTGACGACGCCGACTACGACGGGGGAATCGACACATTCTTCCTCGACGACGCCGACGACGTGCTGTTCGGGCAGCTCGCCGCGGAGGCGGCGGCGGAGCACGAGCCCCCCGCCAAGGCCGGGCGCGCGGCGGCGAAGGCCGCCGTGGAGAGCCTCCCGACCGTGGCCGTCGACGCGGCCCGCGGCGACACGCAGTGCGCGGTGTGCAAGGACGGCATCGAGGCCGGCGAGCGGGCCAGGAGGCTGCCCTGCGCGCACCTCTACCACGACGGCTGCATCCTGCCGTGGCTTGCCATCCGGAACACGTGCCCGCTGTGCCGCCACGAGCTGCCCACCGATGACCCCGAGTACGAGAACTGGAAGGCGAGGCGAGCAGCCACCGGCGGCAATGGCGACGGCGACAGGTACGGCACCATTAGGCAACTTTCAATGATTGATTGAATAATTATAAGGGGAAGAGATTAGTTTGATATTCAGGAGTTAGGCGGCCCAAAAAAGGATCTTTTTGATCGAGAGGAGGGGAGGGGATGGGATCGAATCAATGTGAATTTGTGGCATTTTTTTTTTCGTATAGAGTGATGATAACACAGTGCATTTTCAATTCGATTATGGTAGAGTGATGAAAATACAGTGCATTTTTAATTCGGTTATGGTGTATCTCGAAGAGAATTGAAGCACTGACAAAGGCTTGACGAGATTGTTTTTTCTTGTTTATTTACAACGGAACAAAAGGATAAGATATTCGTTCGAAAAAAGAGGATTAGATAAAACTCTGTTATAGAAAAATAGAACAATTCTTAAACATGTACTATGTACATAGTCACTCCAATATTCAGTACGCCATAATTTGCATTCTTCGAACTGTTCAGAATGATTAGTCTGTACAAGTTCGATTTCATTTCTGACGTCATTCTAATTCACTTATAACCTGTTCTGAGTTCTGACGAACAGTCTTGAACGGCACAAGTAGTTATGAGAAAATTAGGAAATACGAGAGAAACGCTAACTCAATTAAGACGGTTTCTTGCTCCTCTTTTCCCACTTCAAGTTTAGGTTAAATACATACTCCCTCCATCTCAAAATATATAACCTTGTTTCTACAAAATTTAAAATTAATAATTTTTTACTAATAATTTCACTAGCAATATCTATTTTAAGTATAATACATATTATATTACTAGATTTGTATTTTAAAATACTTTTATGTGATACTAATTTTATAATTATTTGATAACATAATATAAAATAAATTAATGATAAAAAAATATTATTGAAAATTGTATTAAAAAATATAGGTTTTATAATTTAAAACGGAGAGAATAATTCTTTAGCCAATGCAACTCATTAAACGCTTCTAAGGGTCAAACATTTGGAAGATTTCCATGCATGTAAGATATCGTTTCCTTCACGCTGCCACTAAAGTGTCCCGTAGCGATGCAAACCTCCAGAAAATTCCGCGTAATCACCTTGTATCTTCTCACCGTACCTTCGATTAAAACTGATGGTTTGCTAACAAGCTAAGCATGCAATCGCACAAACAACACACACATCACTTGCACAAACAACACACACATCACAACGGATACCAATACCACGATTCCAAGCCTGTCATGTACTCATGTGTTGAAGGCAAAGAGCGCTTTCTACGTAGTACGTGCCTTGCGAACGCAGCCTTGCGCCAGTGCACAGCCATCAAGTTTCCGTAGCTTGGAAGCAGGGGCTCGTCGAGGCGCGCGGCACATGGCGGCCGCCCCGGCCCGTCGTCCCTGGCCGCGCCCTCGCCCGCGCGCGTCGGAGTCGGAGAGAAAGAAAGCCAAGTACTAAAGGATGGAATCCGATCCCCGCGGACCCATCTCTTTCGTGCCACTTTGCTCATCTCGCGGCGCATCAACAACCGTCTGTTGTTCGGTGCGCAGCCGCCGATCGAACGCACGTCGTCTTTTAGTTTTCTAGCACGTGGGCACAGACGAAGACGGGAGATGGTAGTGGGCAGAGCACGATCTCTCGTTTCGTTTCCATGGATAAACGTGTTGGAAGCCGGGCGAGTCGGTCGGGTATGCAGGCACGTCCCGTGCGCGGTGTATATGCTCGTGTTGCGACTTAGTCTGTGTTCCTCTCTCGCACACATAAAACGAAGCGATATATTTTTTTATTATTAATTAAATATTTACTAATTTTTTTAAAAATGGATTAATATGATTTTTTAAGCAACTTTCGTATAGAAAATTTTTGCAAAAACCACACCGTTTAATAGTTTAAAAAACGTGCGCGTGAAAAAAGAGAGAAATGAGTTGGGAAAGTAAGATGGAGGACACAACCTTAGCGAGCCGCGTGACCGGAATTTTCTCGTCCTCCCCTTCGCGTGTGTTTTTGATAGAAGTTTACCTGGTGATGCTCTGCGATCTGCCGATCTTTCCTCAGTTTGTGCCAAATATGCGATGACCGTGGAGAAAATTTTAGGTTTTCAATGTTCCTTTGGGGGGCCGCTATCTCGCACGCGCGAGGAGCCGAAGTCGCGCACGTCTGCCACCATCCTCTATCTCCACGCGACATCTGCGTGCGGACCACTCGCTTCTCTCTTCACTTTCACCCTTACCTGCTTCTCTCGTCTGGACGCGAGTCAAAGTGGAGCGGAGCGGCGATAGCGACGACGCGCAGCTCCCCTCCGGTGATGGTGCCGGCGACCCCCCTCCTCCTCCCTCTGATGAGCCCCTCCTCCTCACTCCAGCGACGACGATGCGAGCGGAGCGGGCGATGGTAGTGACGACATGAGCGACGCAGGCGATGGCGCCAGTGCCAGTGCCGGCCCTCCAGTGAGGCCCCTCCTCCTCTCTACGATAACAGGTTAGTTCTTTCCCCACTACCACCCCTCACCCCACCGTGTCGCCGCCCTAGCCTCACTGGCGCCGAAAGCCGTCAACATGCCAGCGCGGCCCCACCCGTCCGGCCTCCTCCCTCTCCCCTTCGCCTTGCTTTGCCCCTGTCACCAGCACCAGCCCATGGCCCGCTGCCGACCCAGTGGCTCCGACGCTGCTGTCGTCGTCCTTGTCCGCCACCCATTGTCGGTTCGTCACCTCTCAGGCCATCCCTCTAAATCCAATCCTCACTTCCCCATCCCCAGCGCCACCCTTCCCCCATCCTACCCCAAAACCCTAACCCTAACCCGCACTGGTCGTGACGCAGCTGGGACCGCACGCGCGAGTTCGCTTCCTAGCGCATATGCGCCAATTAGCATTCCTGATTCCTTTGGAGGCCCGTACAAATGCAAATAGGCCCAAATTGTTTAAACAGTTTCAGCTGAGATTTTACTAGCACAGGCCTAGCGACTAGCGAGAATAGGTTGGTGGGCTCAGAAATGGACAATTTGCACATAAAACCTTTAAATACTTATATATCAGATAAATGTTAATCCTTTGGGACTTTCTAATTTTCAGGATGTTATACCACGGGATCTCATCCAAACGATATGATACCAGACATGTATCATCACCAGTATCAGCTGATACTTATCGGTATCATCGTATCAGTATCAGCTGATACTTCTATATCGGTTGATACTTGTCGGTATCATATCTGATACCATGTTAATACCAACTAATACTTGTTGGTACCAACTTATACCCGGTCAGTACCAGGTCGATATCGTTTCTCCCTCCCCTCGATCCCTTCTCCGGCGGCGACAACTTGCTCCCAATGACGCCTCTCCCCTCCGGCGAGGGCGACGTGCTCTCCGTCGGCGTGAAACCCTTCTCCGACAAGACCTTCTTCCTTTCCCCACCCCTCTCCGGCACCGCAGCAAGGCGCGCGGGCCACTTCTCCGATGACTTGCTTCGGTGGCGCGACGAGGCGTTTTGGCCCATCTCCGACAAGCTCCCCCTTCTGCAGCAACATCCAACGAAATTCTCCCTAGTGGCGCGGCGAGGCAGACATGAGTCCCTTCTTCAGTGAGCCTCTTCCTCTTTTCCTTTCCTTCTACGATGTGTTCATCGACGGAGCGATGAGGCAAGGCGACACGGTGAGGGCCTTCTTCGGCGAGCTCACCTCTCCCCCTTCTTCCTTCGCTGGCAAGCTCCCCTCTCTCTCTTCTTCCTTCGCTCTGTTGATTGGATGAATCGCGGAATTTTTAGCATTTTTAATTTTTATTTTTTAAAGATTTGCAAAAATAATTTTAGGTTTGAAAAATTTGCAAAATTAATCCCCAATCGCCCTCCCAGAGGGCGACAAGGGGTCTAACTGCAAATTTTCAAACCCTTTGCATCGGTTTTAATTGATTAAAAACTAATAATGCTTATTCGACACTTTAAATGATCTTAAATAAAAAAGTTGTTAATAACAAAGTTGTAGATCTTTGTGAGATCTATAACTTTCATATAAAGTTTATCTTCATCCGATGTCGTTTAAAATATAGATCTGAGATTCTTTTAAATAGGTTTTAGATTTTGTAACGAATATTTGGATTTGTTAACTATAAAGTTGTAGATCTCTGTGAGATCTACAACTTTATAGTTAACAACTTTTTTATTTAAGATCGTTTATAGTATCGAATAAGTATTATTAGTTTTTAAGTAATTAAACCGATGCAAAGGGTTTGAAAATTTGTAGTTAGGCCCTTTGTCGCCCTCTTGGATTAGTTTTGCAAATTTTTCAAACCTAAAATTATTTTTGCAAATCTTTAAAAAATAAAAATTAAAAATGCTAAAAATTCCTCAAGTGCGCTCGCACCGAGTGGTTATGTCGGACTTTCTATTTTTTGGCCTAGTTAGCGTGTTGGGTTGTTTCTCCTTTTTCTTTTTTGCCCGTGTCAATTTCCATCGCGGGCTTGACAATCCACTATTTCCTTTTCAGAGCAGGCCGATTCTAGCCAAATGGGCCTCGTAGCCCATATATATGTTTTGTTGTGTTTTTAATTCATTTTAAATTTATTATATGTATATGTACAAAGTTTCTATGCATAATGTATAAATATCTATGTATACAGATATATGTATAAACTTTTTTATCTGTGTCATTGCCGGGATAACACTTCTAAATTCATTTCAATTTTATTTGTACAAAGTTCCTATTCAAAAAGTTTTATGTGTATAAAGTATATATGTATTTCAAACCTTGAAGCCTGGACATCATAATACCTAATATGGACGCCCTGAGCTTTTATATATAAAGTATATGTATAATATTTCTGGGCTAGTCCAACATGATGCTTGTTGGGCTCAAGAGACCCTGAGAGAAAGCAGCTTGGCTGTTTCGGATCAAATCCGCACGCCTCGCACACAGACCGTGTGCGTTGTTTGCATTTTGTTGGGTTTCAACCACACGCTAGCTGTGACCTCTGAGAAGTCGTGATCGACTGTTCATTAGACCCACCCCCAATGGTGTCGGCGAGGACTCTCTCCTTCCCCTACCCAACACTTTCTGCTTTTATCGGACCCCAATCTCAAACCTTAATTTGTATGCTCTCTGTCAGAGTTGGCCGTTGTCACTGTTGCCGTTAAGTAACCCTCCTCTTCCTTCATCACCATTGCCACCATCAAGAGGATTAGCATTCCCCAAATCCTTTATATTTAATAAATTTCTAATACGTTCGTGTTCTTTGGTATGAACTTATCTTACACTGCTAATATAGTACTAAATTTCTAATACGTCCGTTCTTTGGCATGAACTTATCTTATGCGTGTGAGCCAACGCCACGTAAGCATATTATGATGGTTAATCTTATTGAGGTAATGTCACGTAGGCACTCACGTGAAAAGAATGACATAGATTTGCATATGCTCAATCAAATGTAGAATAAGATACCCAGTTGCATGGAGAAATACGTATAAATAAACAAAGGAACGATTAAATAGAAACCAAGTATATGGGTTATTTGCAAATATAGCATGTCTTATATCCTTCTCACGTATATATGCGCGTGACATTCTAACCAATCAGCGTATAACTCGGTAAGATAGTCACGTTGTGCCATTTTGTCCTTTGTTCATACAAAACACGCAAACCCGTGTATCGAAACTAACGTTTTACAGGTTTGTGTACTATATTATACCACCTGATAAGTTTATGTACTTGTCATCGTTATTTACTTTGAAAAACAGTTCATCTAGTGAAAGGAGATCATATCGTGCGATCTCGGGATGATGATAGAAGGGACTTCCCTGTCCACACAACGACACTATGCTAAAGTTGTTCTAAAAAGTCAGTGCTAACTTTCTAGCTCGAAAAACATTTAAAGTCCCAACCGCCCTATTATTTTTTAGAAATGGGAATGTGGAAAGGGAAATGAAGGAAGCATTGCCAACTGGCTATCCACACCCAGCACATAAAAGGACAAAATGTAATAACATTAGGATCTACCAAGCAGATTTACTAAGAGAGCACGGCAATCATCATGGATCTCCACACAAGGTTAATCAAAGGATTTAAGTGTCATTTAGCAAAGCAAAAGCAAGCAAAAGAACTGAATTGGTGAAAGTGAAATTTTCTTTTATCTTTAGTGACGCACTCAAAGGCTCGCACGAAGTGTTGCCGCAATGACCACAAATTCGTACTGAGACGAGGCATGTCGATGGCGTGTGCCAATTTAGAGCGAAAAAGGTAGTGCACTAGAGTTACTGAACCTCTAAGACCATCCCCAATGGGTGTTTTTAGCTCGTAGCCTTCTTCACGTCATTCGGCTCATCGTTGTTTTTGGAGCCAGAGCCGTCTCCCAGCAGAGGAGCGCGCTCCCTCGCAGAGGTACGCGCCTCCTTGCGCTCGTCGGCCCTTTTTCGTCGAGCCACGAAGCTAGGCTCCATGTTGGACGATGTCGTGGTTAGCCTCATGCTCGTGGACATTGCTCCCGCACCAGCAATTTTCCCTTCCACCCTTGGCCTTGTCACTGGGAGGAGGCCCACGACGGTGGGGTGGAGCCGGAGGTGGCGAGGTGGTGGAGAAGCCGGAGGTGGCACGACGAAGACGGATTCGCGACGGCGACGACCTAGGGACGACACGGCCGACCAGATCCAGCCTCTCGACCAGCTGCTCGCCGTCGGCCACTGTGTCCCGTGCGTCGCTCATCGGGCGGAGGGAGAGAGAGGCAGCGACAAACAAAGGGATAGGGACGGCGTGGGAGAGGGGATCCAGCTGCCGGTGTGGTGGACGGCGACAAGTGGCATGAGAGAGAGGGAGAGAGAGGTGACGAGCGATGAGCAAAGAGAGAGAAGCGACGAGAAAAAAGGAGGCCGCGCAGGGGTGACCGACGGGTGAAGAAAACAAAAAAGAGTTGTCGGGCTGAAATAAAGTAGGGGTTGGGTAAGAAAACGCACCTGTGGCTCCGTGCGCTGGGACACATGCGTTGTGGCCTTCAAACAATTATCTCAGATTTTATAGGGCCCATTTAAGAGTGTCTTTCATTAGAAGATATGTGTTCTATGTGTGATCTCAGCTCTTATGGTCTATGTGAGACACTGATAGCTGTGACTTTTATTGGGATGTCCTAATAATTTTTTTTCTTTATACATGCATGTTAATTTCGTATCTGTGGCCCTGAATCCCGGTCCACCAACGTACCTACGAATTTGAGCTGAAATTCCAGCACATATATGTGAATGGGAAAGAAAATTGGGCCTGTCTAAACAAGGTTGTCCCGTTACAAATTAAAGTAGATCACGGGTACCATGAATTATGATTTATGAAAACAATTTCTTCGGGGGTGTAATTCTCTAGACTCTCGCCACTAACGCCATAGTTCAGTGCCACTGGCTAATTTCTTCCATGCGCAATTGCCCGTTGCTAATGGAGAGATCACATCCGACAAGGCAACATCGCTTGCATCACTGCACTGCACGTCTGCACCCCTCATGTCTCCATGCCCGTCGCTGTCGGTGCACTCGTTCGCTGGTTGCTGGCTGACACGCGGACCCCAAGGAGTTAGGTTAGGCACGCACAGTACATGATCTCACCCATCGGCGCTCGCGACCGGACCGAACCAAACCGGGCCCCGCGCCGCGCCACAGCCGAGCGACAAAGCGGATAGGGACGACGAGGCCCCCCACGGTGTCGCGCGCGCGCGGGGAAAACGACGAGTCGCTGCCGCTGCTCGCGCGCACCGGCGCACGTAAGCTACGCACAGTGAAACCCCGTCTCCCTCTCGCGGAGTCGCGGGCGCGCGCACTCATCACTCTCGCGAGGCAAAAGCAGGCAGGGGCACGCGGGTTTGAGGGCGACGCGGCGGCCGCGCGGCTCGACACCGCGCCGCGCGCCACGCGACGCCTTTGAAAGCACAACCAGCCCGTGCAGCAACACCAGGCCGGTCGCGTCCGCGCGCGTGGCAAAAGATCGAAACGCACGGATGGAGTGGCTGCGGCCTGCGGGTGATCGACGGGCGGGGAGTCGGTTAAATCCCATGATGAGCGAACGGATTTCTCCCGGGCCTTTGTTTCGCGGACGGAGTACGTAAGCAGCGAGCGCCTTGCGTGCACGTCTCTGTCCTAGTACTACTGTACTTCCGCGACGGCGCCTTTCGACGCAACTAGCATTAGCGTGCACGATGATGATTAACTAATGATAGTTGCTTAGCCAGGTAAAGCGATGCGTAGTACTTGTTCATGCACGGGTTAGCTCGTGACAGCAATATACATTATATAAACGCAAAATGTTAAAAGTGGACGAGTGTGCATTTCTTTTTCAAAACTCCAACTTTTGGATCTGCCGATGTTAGTTTCATAGGTAAAATTACGGACTTCGCCTCTTTTGAAGGAATTTTGATTTAAAAAAAGAAAAAACGCAAAATATGAAAAGTGGACGAGTGTGCATTTCTTTTTTTAAACTCCAACTTTTGGATCTGCGGGTGTTAGTTTCGAAGAAAACTATTTATCGATCGTCCGATTCCTAAAAAAAATTGACCAACAAATTAACAAATAAAATATTAAGTTATATATGATGAAAAAAAATCAATAACTAAAACATTTAAAATTTTTGTGAAACAAGACGAAGATATACGTATGAAACAACGAGTGTTCACGGATCAAAATATATGTTTTTATTTCATCAAAATATAATCATGTATTACTTTGTTACAAAGATTTAATTATAACGAATAAAATGATGTGATCAGATTGTAGATTAGATAAGTAATTTAGTAAAAAAAATTATTTTGATGATCGCAAAAATGCATACATATGCAAGCATTGATGGAGAGGAGAGAGAGTAGATTGTAGTTCTGTGAATTTTATGAAATACACTAAAGACGCACATTGAAATATATCATTATCACATATAAAACATTGAGTTGTAACGGTTTGAAACACATGTTTATATTTTATTAGAATATAACCATATGATATCTTGTTATAAATATTTTAATTACAACAAATACAATAGTATGATCAAATCGTATATCAGATAAAATAATTTAAGAGAAAAAATATTTAAGAGAAAGAAAGAAGGACAAGAGACTATCTAACTGCACACATGCATGCATGCACGTAGAAGTGTCAGGGTCTGATTTTTATTCTCCGAATCAGGCCCTCGAGTGGGAGCAATCTCTTTTAGTTTCATAAGTAAAATTAAAATTATTTATTCTTCCAATAAGGCGCTTGAGTGTGAGCAATCTCTATTAGTTTCGTAGGTAAAATTACGGTAAAATTATTGACTTCGCCTCTGTCAAAGGGATTTCAATAGAAAAAAAGTGAAAAAGAAAGCGCTCGAGTGTGAGCAATCTGAAAAATTGAAAGTTCAAGTGTCACTAATTTGGTTTTGGTGATTAATGATAAATCCAATTATAGGAGACTAATATTTTTATAAGCATTTTCTTTGTCCTAGTCTCATGTGAATATGGAAGTAGAAACTGTGAGAAATGGTTCACGGACTTCATATGAATTGAGATAGAAATATTCGTTGATGGTGTACCTAAATCATAACAAGAATGAAGTGCACGGAGATCAAGTTATATGTATTATTCCTCCTCTCTATGCACATATTAATATATTCATATGTGCATATTAATATATTCATATATAATATTTTCATGTGATTACATATGCATGTGAGACTAATGTTTTGTTTAAGCTATATCTTGTTTAGTCTCTTTACATTGAGAACATGAAGATGATGAAGGTATGTCTTTATTTTATTGTCTATATTTGATAAATATCTTCTATTCTTGTATAGGAAAGCTCCCAATATTTCATATCTTTTTATGCATACTCTTGCTTCACACAAACATTTTATATGCATACATTTAGAGGGAGCAAATCCTATAGCTTAGTTATGCATGTAATTGATCCAAGTTATTCACTTTCATTTAATTGAGATCTTTACATTTGAGCATATATTTGAGTATATGACACTTGTGGTGTTGATTAATACTCATCATTTATTCATACCCTTTTATACATGCAATCGGTTGGTCAACAAGTAAATGTTGACAACCGGATCATTGGGATTAACAATTTCATTGAATTGAATGAGAGAAATAGGTTCCAAGATTGAAAAATGAGTTGATACTCAAGAAAGATATGATTACACCTAAGGATACTAAGGGTGACAAAGCGAAGATATTAAATATGTGGGATACAAAGTGGCTACTATGGCAAGACGGTGAAAGGCAAACGATGCTCGGTCACGATGGACCATGCGGTGGTGAAGGGCAAGCATGAAGCTTGGCGCCGAAGAACCAAATCCGGTGGTGAAAGACGAATGACGACTTTGTTATGATGCACCGTGCGAGGTCATTTGAAGCTACAAGTAACCGCATCAATCATTTGAAGAATATATAGTGAAACGGTTTTGGCATTGGCATCCCTTAAGACAAAGAAATGAAGATGGAAAGAAAACATTTCTATTAGTATAATTCTCTTCCTATTTACTTTTAAGTATAGGAATGCCGTACTATCAAGAGGGATGCAACGTCAATATGTTTGTATATGTCTCGGTGCTCAAAGTGACCTATCCTAGTGCTAACTTGAGAGAAACCTAAGTTTTAACCTTTCCATAGAGTCCAAGTTCATGAAAAACGGACTTCCGAGCAAAAAGTTATGGCCGTTTTTCCTGGTGTTTTTCGAAAATTCCGAAAATTTTTCGGAAAGTCCAAAATTTTTTCGAAAATTCCGAAAATGTCTGCGAAACTGAGATTGTCTTCTGTTGATTTTCGGACTTGTCCGAAAATGCATTTCGGAAATTCCAAAAAATAAAATTTTGGCCTCCAACGGCTAGTTTTGAGAGGCTCGGGTATATAAACTTCTCCACCCCTTCTTTGAGTGGCTGCTGTTCTTGGGTATTATTAGACATATCCAAAGCCAAATAGCCTTCCCCGTTTCCCTACCTTTGTGCTGTCTCTTTGTGAGAGGGATTTGAGAAGGGAAGAGAGTTGGATTGAGAAATTGAGAAGTTGAGAGCTAGTGAGCTTCACTCCATACTTTGAGCAGTAGAGTTCATAGCAAGCAAATCTTCGATTGTGTTTGTTACTCTTGGGGACAAAGGTCTCCTAGACGGTTAGGCGTCGCCGGTGAGCACCCAAGGTTGTGGTGTGCCTCGAAAAGTTTGTGAAGGCTTCAATTTCGCCTTCGCAAGGGAAGAAATCAAAAGTGAAATCGAGGAGTGCATTTGTGCAACGTCGTGAGGAAAGGGTTGAAATAGACCCGGCCTTTGTGGCCCCTTAACAGAGACATAGGACCTGTGGATCCGAACTTCGAGAAACAAATCATGCGTCTTCTCTCTTGGTTTGTCTTCTCTCATAATGTGCTTGAGCTTGTTTTAACCCGATCCACTTGTATGCTTAAGTGATATAGTTGGTGACCTAATATCTTGCTTGGATACCTTGTTTGTTACCTTTTGATTCATTTATATTTTATTTGTTCGAGCTACAATTTCATAGCTAGTGTTTTATTCCGTTATCCGCCGAACTTTTCGGTTGAGACCGGAACTTTCAATCCTATATCGAAAGTTTTGATTTGAACCGAAAGTTCTCATCTTTCTAATATGCTATGAAGTTGTGATAATTGTTTAGGAACGCTTATTCACCCTCCCTCTAGGCGACATCAAGGTCCTTTTAAAAATTACGGTAAAAATTATTGATTTCACAGGTAAAATTATTTATTTTCCCAACCAGGCGCACGAGTGTGAGCAATCTCTATAAGTTTTGCACATAAAATTACGGTAAAATTACCGACCTGTCGAAGGGATTTTGATAGAAAAAAGTGATAATAGGTAAAATTATTGACTTCATCTGTCGAAGGGATTTTGATAAAAAAAAATGATAATAGGTAAAATTACGATAAAATTATTGACTTCGTCTCTGTCGATGGGATTTTGATAGAAAAAAAAATACTGACTTTGCCTTTGTCAAAGGGATTTTGATAGAAAAAAGTGAAAAAAATAAAATTACTGACTTCGTCTCTGTCAAAGAGATTTTAATAGAAAAAAATTGATAACAGGTAAAATTACGGTAAAATTTTTGACTTCTTCTCTGTTGAAGGGATTTGGATAGAAAAAAACCGTTGAAGGGATTTTGATAGAAAAAAAGAGGGATTTTGATAGAAAAAAAGTGGGTAAAATTATTGACTTCTTCTCTGGGATTTTGATAGAAAAAAACTGACGGAGTGTTAGCTCCTCAACTGGGGACAGAGAGGGTCCCTCTTTGTTAGTTCGGCCGGTGGCGCAGGGTGAAATTCTTTCTCCACTGATCGCAAGAGAGAGAGAGACAGAGATGCAAGCATTTATATAGGTTCGGGCCGCTAGGAAGTGTAACACCCTACTCCTGTGTGTGGTGGATATGTGATCGGAATATCAGGGAATACCAGTGTTTTGCCCTCCCTTTCTCTCCTGTCTATCTGTTCTTCCTCCCCCCTTCTCCTCAGGCCTGGGCCTCCTTTTATATCTCAAGGAGCTACCACATGGGCCAAAAGGCTGCCTAAGATAGAAGGAAAACATTCTTTTACATTTAATGACCGTCTTGTTGCTTGACTTGGAAGCTACACGCATTGTCGTTGTAGCATGACCCTCGTCTGGTCAGGCGGCTGACACGAGGGACGCCTGTGTCTGACTCCATTAAATGGGTGAAGACTTCTGTGTTCCGTTCGCATCGGGAACGGAAACCATCTGACCGGAGTTGGCATACCAACTTCGGCCAAGGGACGAGAGACAAAAATCCCTCATTATTCTGATGGGAAGGGGCAAGGCGTGCTGCATGCCGCCTGACGTGCAGTGGTGTGCAGGCGCTCTGCCGCCATCTCACCCGTGATTAACCGCTCACGACCGGTCAATCACCGTGACCGGTCATAGACTGGCTACGCACGCCACACACCGCATTAAATGCGGTGTGGTGCGCTTGTCTGAGCTGCCATTAATGTAGTGTTAACGACGAAATTTGGTAAATCATGCATTGGATTCAGAGTTAAAGCCGAAGCCGATTGGAGGAGATAAGCGATTACAGAAAACAGAGTATGAATCGGCTGCAAGCCAAATCGGCTACAGTGTGCATCGGCTGAAACAGAATCGGACAAGGATAGCCGATGTAGCCGATTCCGATAAGGAGATGGCAGGATCATTGTCGGGTTCGGTTGGTGTGCTTCATGAGGATTGCCACGTGCGGATTGAGTCCGAAGAAGACAATTGTATCTATTAATTAGAATATTTGTTAGTTTCCTTTTATCTTTAGGAAAGTGTGTTTAGTGTCCCTTAAGGACTTTATGTTTTTCTTTTATCTTTACGAAAGTTTCTTTCTTGTCCTACAAGGACTAGTATCTTCCCATGGGTATAAATATGTACACCCGGGGTTATTGTAATCTATCAACTCTCGATCAATACAATTCGGCGCATCGCCACCTTTTACTCTGTTACGGTTTATTTATCGACCGGCGGAATTTGGCACCTGACGCGGGGCTGCATCGGCTGTCGATCTCCGGCGAAGGGGTAAGTCCAATGTTCCGTCGGTTCAGGCAATTGTATCATCTACGTCGGCGTCGTTCAAGGCTGCATCAGTACATTCGACCTCTTGGATTGCTCTGGTTTGGATGATATATTTGCCTGGCTATTTATCATATGTCTTCTGTTAATCTAGTATTAGCATCTCGATTTAGTTTTATCGGCTGCTTCTCGTTTTAGGGTTTCTGCCGGTATCGGCTAAATCGTTTTGCTAGATTAGATTAGCTTAGGCATCTACCACCCTGAAAATCAGTCAAGGGCTTGATCATCTAGATACCGTGTTTCTTTACATACTTAGTGCTGCATCAGTTGAGTTTGACCTACTAAGTCATGCTTAGAACCATGAATCTCTAGCCTGCCTTTTTGATTGCCAATAAGAGTTTCATCGGGGTTTCAGCCGATGAGTTATCTGGACGTTGCATCGGCTTATAAGGATTGCATATAAGTTGAATTTAGCCGATAACAACAAAGGTTGCACTGTTTAATCTAATCTTGTGGATTTTATGGCATTGGATCTATGTTAGATTCACTTCATCGGCTATGCTATGAATATATATAATCTCTCTCTTGAGGTGTTTTTAGACATAAGTGATTTATACTGTCTCGGCGCCCTGTCCGATCTATCCCAATCACTTGGTTTAAATATATTTTGAGATTTAGATTATGTATCATTGATATCTACAGCCGATCGAGTATGTCTAACTTTCGTTTCACTTTATCAAGTCATTGCCGATCTATTGCATGTTACATCAGCCGATTGGTTTCTACTGGATCATATTATTGTCCGATTGTCTCTTTGTCAAGTGTCAGAATCTACATTGAACACATAGCCGATAGCTCAAAACCCTATCGCTATCGGCTGCCATCAGGATCGGCTGGAATTATTTCATCGGCTATGTTGGCCGATCGGTTCTTTGATCTGTCGTTTATATATCTTGTCAGTTGCAGGGTCAAACTGACTGGCACGCCCGCATCTCACCAAGATTTGGACCTGCACTGGAGCTAAGCAGATCTCCCAGGCCAGTGTGTGTTTTTTGCATCAACATGTAGTTAGGTAGGCGCTGGTGACGCTCACCTAACCTCGCACACGCGACACAAGCGTAAATGGGGTCGGGGCGATCCGACCCTCGGAAAAAGAGTGGGAGCGGCCCGACCCTCGGGGGGACTAAGGAGGGCAGCCGTCACCTTACCCTCGGGCCCGACCCCTCCTCAGGGGGGCGCCATGTGGATGCAGGGAGTTGTCCATCTCTTTAGTCTTGGTACCCTGGGTCCGTATGACCGACAAAAACCGTCGAAGGGATTTTGATAGAACGATAAAATTATTGACTTCTTCTCTGTTGAAGGGATTTTGATAGAAAAAAAAAGTGAAAAACTTCTTCTCTGTTGAAGGGATTTTGATAGAAAAAAAAATTGTTGAAGGGATTTTGATAGAAAAAAAGTGAAAAGGATTTTGATAGGAAAAAAACTGTTGAAGGGATTTTGATAGAAAAAAAATGTTGAAGGGATTTTGATAGAAAAAAAAAGTGAGAAAAACTGTTGAAGGGATTTTGATAGAAAAAAAATTGTTGAAGGGATTTTGATAGAAAAAAAGTGAAAAGGATTTTGATAGGAAAAAAAACTGTTGAAGTGATTTTGATAGAAAAAAAGTGAGAAATTTTGATAGAAAAAAAATGTTGAAGGGATTTTGATAGAAAAAAAAGTGAGAAAAACTGTTGAAGGGATTTTGATAGAAAAAAATTGTTGAAGGGATTTTGATAGAAAAAAAGTGAAAAGGGAAAAGGATTTTGATAGGAAAAAAAACTGTTGAAGGGATTTTGATAGAAAAAAAAGTGAGAAAAAGTACAGAAGCCCTCAAATATCAGAGCCAGGTTTCGATCCTGGGACCTGTGGGTTATGGGCCCACCACGCTTCCGCTGCGCCACTCTGATGTTGTTGAAGTGGCTTTTCTTGTGCAACATTTGTAACGTAGAATCGAGATGTTACGTCGCCAAGCAGTTTTAACTTCTTCCGTCTTCATAACGTGTCCAAAAAGGTTAGTTTGTGCGGAGCTTACAGGGCGCGTGCTGTACGCGAGTCCCACAAGCGGATAAGATGCAACAGGCTTCAGGTGCACATCGATCATCAGAGATATCCGATCGACGCGGGCGGATGTGGCGGGAGACCGGGAGTAGTGACGACGTGCTCGCGGAGTCGTCGCAGTGGCGCGCGCGGAGGTGGCAGCAGGAAAGCAAATGTCACGGCACGCACGCACACCTGCGCGAGCCCGACACGCGCCGGGGGCCCGCCACCCCCCGGCCGTAATGCCGTTGCCCCCCTCTCCGTGGCAGGCAAGACCGCCCGCCCGGGGCCGCCCACCCCCGGCGCCTCCATCCGGTCGTGCACTACTCGCCGCCCGCGTCTCCCCCCGCAATTCTGGCTTTGTAACGCCGATCTCGCGCCGGTCTCATATGCTGTGCACTGCACCCCGCTTGATTTCTCGCGCGTCGTCGAGGACTCTACGGGTGCGGGTGTTGACCCGCCCGTCGTGCGCCTGCCTCCTCGGCGCCACCGATCGATTGACCCCTCTCGGTAGTCCAGTGGCTCGCCGAGATGTGGTGGTGAGTGGTCGCGATCGTCCCGCCAGATACGCGTGTGTTGGCCTTGGCCCGGCTCGGCCCGGCCGTGCACGCGCACGGACAGCTACGGATTTGTGGCTTTCGTCTTCTAGTTTGTGCAGGGTGGGTGGGATATGAACGCTGACGCCTTTCGTTTCCGAGGGCCGGCTGTCTCCCGATCGGCTTTGCTTTATTTCATCTCACCTCGGCGCGCGATCTGGCGATTTGCTGTCCACGCGATCGACCTAAGGCCCTTTGTTTGTTTTGTGGTACGTTGGGGGTCTGCAAATGGGCGGATTAGCGATTGACTAAAACGAGTTCTATAGACTAGGCTATACGCGTGTCGACAGCTCAAACACTACGGTTTTCAACATTTGTCGGGTGATTCGTATGTTGGGGTCTCAATCCTCAGAACATCCAATACATCTGGATTAGATGTTCCAATGCTCAACCCACTATTAGGTAGCAATCTCTCTCAAAAATTAACACATTGTGTGTCCTGGGCGGAACAGTGTGAGTCCTCGTTGAAAGTTCAAACATGCAGGAATTAGGAAACGGGACTTTGGAGAACCAATATGATCTACTCGCATTGTCGGCCTAGGACTTCATGTGCGCTGCTACAACACGAGAGAAGCATTGGGTACCCCTCACAGGCCAAATCTTTCCAGAAAGCACATACTAGTAGATAGCTAGACCTGCCTTTCTTTCTTCAATGCTCATCATCATCGACATGTCGACTTGTACGTGACCGTGCGGCTCTGCCCAACTTGGCTGCCTTTTTAGAACAGCACCCCGTGTGTGCGCAGACATCACCCTAGCACCACCACTATCAGTTATCACTACCAGCTTTGCCGTAAAGATTTTGCCTCGTTTTCCGTAGCCTCGTACCATCTACACTCCCTGTCATCCCTAATTAGGTAACAATGGGTCCAGCCTCTTCCAGAGGGCTAAACGCATAGCACAGTTTTATTGTCCTCTTCCAGGACAATGAGAGGTTTCGACGGTGATAGGACGCGTAATCGGGCGATCCAACGGCTGAAAGATTCTGTGTCCAGGGTCGGTGACTTTACGGGCAGGATGGATGCGGCTGATTGGAGTTGCCGGACACGAATCTCACAAGGGTATACGAAAAGAAGGAAACCAATCTTTGTGTAGGCCAATGCGTCTTTGCTTTTTTGGATGTTTTTCTCATCAACATTATTAAGGATAGCCAATCGACAGTGTATGGAGTCCGGAAGCCAAGAACAGCTAACCAGGTTAGTCCAGAGTCAAAGTTTTCATTTTAATCGGTCCTGATCTGGCCACTTCGCGCTATTAGCCAACTGTAAGAGATTGGTTTCCAGATTGTGAATTTATGGAGTATATTGCTCTAGAAGAAGAGTAGTTAAGCGAGCACGACGAGAAATTGAAAATGTTCAAACAAGGTAGGTGCTGATGACAAAAGCCTCTCAAAAATTAAGAAGAGAAGATGATAGCGAAGGTTGTTAACTTCGTGCTTGCATGCTTGATGACGGCACAATAGGTGTTTGATTTTATCTGGGATTGCCTTGATCTCTGGTCCTTTGACATGTCTGTTTTCTACCGGGAACAACGGAAAGGTGAATCAGATGTCTATGGATTTTGTTTTTCCTCCAATGATGACCTTGTTTTGCAAGTTTTCCCTTCATTCTTGTGTTCAAGATCTAAAGAGAGAACGGGATAAGATTTCCCTGTCCTCCAAAGACGACAGCCTCACTCAGCCAGGACAGGCCTAGACCATGTAAAAAGTCCATATGAAGTGGATTGCCTTGGATGCGAAATGACATTAATGCCGTATGGAATCTCAAATCGAATCCAACTGAATTTGACCTCTCCCTTAACTCCCGGAGCCTGACTCCTCTCTAGCATAGCCATTCTACGATCCCCCACCCCAATTGAATCCTGGATGGTAACGAAGTGAAGAATGCAGATTTTCTGAAACTGCCACTTTGCAGCCAATAGTTCACTGAAGGATTTGTGTCAACTGCCTAAGTAACTCCTGATAATGAATTGCTTGACTGTGATCTAGTGGACCGTTTTTTTCAACTTAAAAAAAACATAATACACTTCCATATCCTGAAAGAAAATTGTGCCTGAAGACAATGAACAAAATGTTAAACTATAACTATGTTCAAGCGACTGGAAATTTGAAAATCCTACAACAAATCATCCTATCTCGAGTAACTATACATATCGGTATTATATGAACCATTAAGAATATTACATATGCAGTATTATAAGAATATACTCGTGCAAAATTACCTCGATGGAGCTGCACGATTGCATTCCTAGACCAAATGTCAGCTCATCCTAGAGATCTTTGAAGATGAATGTATCTCATCTGAAAAATTCGCCATGCAAATAATAACAGATAACAAATACTACTAGGATTTTATTTCTTGGCTTCTTAGATGTAAACAATATATACCAGCTCTTCATCAACTAAAAATTACTCCCTCTGTCTCAAATTATAAGGCCTATAAATTTTACACGGTCTTTAATCACATACTTTGACAACTAATTTATTTTATATTATGTTATCAACAACAAGTTAACATCACATGAAAGTATTTTAAAGTACAAATCTAGTGATATAACATGCATAATACTTAGCATAAATATTGTTATAGTATAATCATTAGTAAAAAATTATCAAGTTTGATTTTCCTTAAAACAATGGCGCCTTGTAATTTGGGATGGAAGGAGTAAGAAATAAGAGCAAGCATTATTAAGAAAGAGCATAGGAAACTTGTATGTATGTTTTGGAAGCTCAAATTCTCAAACCAAGAACCTTCATAGCCTCGTAGGGTAGCTATGCATGAGAGCAAATTTCCATTTAAAAGGGAATCAGATTGTTTGTCCTTCAGTTCAATTGGTATTTGATATGTTGGTTCTTTTGTTCAGGCCTTATAGTGAAATCAAGAGCAAGTTAGGACCGTCTTAAGTACTCCTGAACACCTTTAAAAAATACATCCATTCTCTAGGAACAAAATGTTAGATTTTCTCACAAAAGAAAAAAAAGATTGTTAGGTTCCATAAATTTTAGTATATTAAATTCAACCTAAAGCAAACAAAAATAAGGGACAAAACAACTAGTAACACTGGAATTATTTAAAAGGTGTGGCTTGCTAGCTACTACTCCGTCCCAAAAAAGATTCATCCTAGCTACGAACTTGAACACGTCTAGAAGTGGGTTTTTATGAGACGGAGGGAGCAGTGGATATGCTTTTCCCAGTTGATGAGAAAATCAATGCCAAAGTTACCAATTGCAGAACTGCACGTCCTCTTTATCCAATGGGAATTCCAATGGGGGCCACAGTAGTGGCCATAAGGCACCAACCTGGCAACCTTAGTACTTGCCTCTTTTTCTCCTTCTAAAAGATGTTCCCGTTGCATTAGATCTATCAGAAGAATGAAAGAAGCCGTTGCAGAATAAACATCCTCAGGACAACTGATTTCCATGTTATCTTGTATTCTTGCCACACTGTTATCCTTCAAAAAATGGATTGAAATCCAGAGGCCCAGAACTTTCAAAACTTCAAATGCAACTCTGTTGAAAACAATAAGCCGACCATATATCATACCCAGCAGAGTTATCTGATCCATGTATCATACCCTTTGAAGACATATGCCTCACCTTTACAGTCCATTTCCCTTCCACAATTCACCACAAATGCCTGTCACTATTAGCCACCCACCATCTCTTTAAATGGTTTGAGCACCTGATGCTAGTGATGTTGCCAAGGGCCCTGCACTGCATGGTCCTTTCTTTGATCACAAATCAACAGTCTAGATGGAGGCCCTTTCGGAAGCATACTGGGACCAATACATTTAGAAAAGCCGGCACAATAATGAAACATTACATGATGTCCATCAGGACCTTTTTTAAACCTCAGTCTCATGTAAGCAAGCCTGTTGCTGTCCCTGATTTCAGTACACATCCAAGAAGCACAGAAAGGTAATTTGAACATTGCTGATGTTGGGTCCTGTACACTTCCAAAATCCTTGTGAGCTATAAATCCACCCCACTACCCTCTTGTTTTCTTTCACAAGCCTCTCTTCCCTCCATTTCATACCTCGAGTGAGCATGTACCCTGCTGAGATTGCTAGTTTTCCATACTTGTCACCTGCAAGTGCAGTTTCTTTCAAAACTCATTACCATGTAGATACAAATGACTTCCTCCTCCAGTATAACAGTCTTCTGGTGCCTCAAGCTACATCTTACCAACATGTGGCACACCTACCCCAAGAAACCAGCCTTCCAGTAGGAAATAAATCCAATTCAGATGAGTCAGATGACTATCAACGCAGTCTTGCAGAAGAGCGCAGGAGGAGAAGGATGATATCCAACAGGGAGTCTGCTCGACGATCACGCATGAGGAAGCAGAAACAGCTAAGCGAGCTCTGGGCGCAGGTTGTCCACCTCCGCAGTACTAATCGTCAGCTCCTTGATCAGCTGAACCATGTCATCAGGGATTGCGATCGTGTTACCCACGAAAACTGCCAGCTGAGAGACGAACAAGCCAAACTGCAGAAGCAGCTTGAGAAGACCCCTGTAGAGAACACGGAGAGTACCTTCATGGGTCCTGACAATTGAGGCATCCAAACTTAAGGTGTCCAGCATTACAAGACTAGATGCCATAATATGAGAACTTAAACCAAGAGGCTTTGTCGTTTTATTCTAAGGCTTTCGTTTTGTATCTTTGCTCTATGTTGGACATCAATGTTAGCATTTAGTGGCAATTTCTCCAGTTTCTTTTCATCATCATCTGTTAGACATCATGAAATGATTAAAGTACCAAGGAACTAGATTTTTTTTTTTTGGAGAACATGATGATATTATCATTTGGAGTATGGCCATAAAATGAAGTTTTTAGAGAACATTCAATAGTAAGCTAAAACAGACCAATGAGCCACTTAGTTTCATAAATGGAGCATGTCACTAAACAGGGACCTTCACAAGAAAGAAAGACTAAGACAGTGAGAAAATAAATCCAAAAAACCCCTATAATGATAGAAATTCCTATGCAATAATATAAAGGGAGATGCATTACATTAGTCATAAATCTCTTTTTGGCTATTGGAAAATGAATGGAACAAGAAATGGATAATCTTTTACTGTATTCTTGTTATGTGCTATGGTGGATGGAGGCAAAGAGCAAAGCTGCAGGCCAATTGGACTTCTTTGGTAGACCCATCTGACTTAACAAATCTTAATTCCTTACCAACAGTGATAATAAATGGTGGTGAAATTTTGATAGTAACAAAAGCAGTTAGAATATGTTGTTTCTCAGAACAGTAATATGAAGTGGTAACCGACATAGGTCAGATAAATGTCTGTACGCACTGCTCAAATCTAGCAAAAGCTGTTGTAGTCAGTAGTGGAGCATTTCCATAAAAGGAATAGAGATTGGTGTAAAGGCACTACTAAGTGCAAAATTAGTTACCTATCTTTCTCCGCAGAATTGATTGCCCACGCAGTCTTTGTCTCTGAATTGGTGACATTGCTAATCCAAACCTGCCAAATCTGAAAAAACAATCAGTGTACAGGACTGAGCTCCTATCATAAGTTCACTATGGCAATGGAGCTCCATTTGTAAGACACATTCTCTCAAAACTTGGAGATCATCCTACAAGCCTTTCAAAAACCTGGAATCAACTAGAATACTGATACATAGTGAAACATAGATAAAATCTCAGCAACAAAGAGTAAATGTGATATATTAGGTTCCTTAACAAGTGAACTAGAAAATCAAGATCGCTTGAATTTTCAGTAAGGCATGTACAACATTTCCATAGGCAGCAGTATGAAAAGAACAAAATAGCATATACAGTGCCAAAAGTACCGAACGAATCCCAAGTCTACCTGCTTCTAGCCTCTAGGTAAGGTAAATGATTATTGACATGTTGACATTTTCTTCTTCTATGCATAACTGTTTGTAAAACATAGGGTACTGACTGGTAGAATCAATCAAAATAATTAACAATATCTTTTACGAGCAATAAAAGCTGATTTTCTCCAGACAAATCTTCCAATCTTTCAAACAATATTCCATCCATTCTAGCTTGGACTCCATTTAGGGAAGTGACATCCTGGAGCACTCCCTTCACTGCCCTGTCAACTCCAAGCAATGAACCACCAATTCCTGACAGGATCTCTGGTAATGTTGGTGAGGGCTTTGAGATCTCAACTAACTGGACCTGCATTGTTCAGCACAAAATAAGCATCTGGAAGGTGAACTCTCTATTACGTATTTCCACCAAGTCATCTAATAAATATCGCAAGTTTGAATTATTCTCTGAAAGGTAAAAACTCCAAACTAGCAAAGCAGGGCCTGTTATGAATCCAAAATGCAATAGCTGAATGAAACATGCAAAACACTATTTGTCAATAGGGAACTGCCCTTGGTTACTCCATACATTAAGCTAATATAGCTCCTCTAGTATTTACCCTAAAAAACTGTTCTTGGTTACTCCATCAGAATGTGAAGCATTGAAAAGGTAATAGTTCAAACCCCATCATAGATTCAAATGCAACTCTGCTATCGATAATGGTCAGGTAACACTGCTATCAATTAGCCCCCTAATAAAGCCTAAATGCACATTAATGACACATATATGCATGAGAGGAGTTAGTTCAATAAATACTCATTTCCTATAGCAATCTCTAACCTTCCTATCATGGGGTATATTAGCTTTCTGTTTTGCAATAGCAAGAGCTTGTGAGAATCCACCCAGTGAATCAACCAATCCTCTTGAAGCTGCATCTTGGCCACTCCACACCCGACCTTGTGCAACAGTCTCCATCTGATCAACCTGGTGGTGCAAGAACTCATCACAAGCTTGAAGAAATATGAGATGCTCAACATCTGAGGTCAATCCTTACATTCATTGAGCGTGACATGGCTGCTTTATCTCGAAACAATGCATAAGCATTTTGTGCTGACTTTTCAAAAAGTTCTGCCTCATCTGGTCTGTGAAAAAATGTTACACTCTTCAAAAACATGTGAAGCATATAAACTAACTGGTAATAAAATAATATTCCAGCTTAACTGACACTCCATGCGGTGGGAAATAGACATGCAAATGCTGGACAGGAAATTATTTTCTCCAAAAACTTAGGTAACATGATATCAACATTTAAACTTCTTATCAAAACATGCAACTTACAGTTAAAATCTCTTCTCACACCTAAACACCCATAGACAGAATAAAGTTCTTGTTTTTTTTTCATACTTCCCATAAAACAGTGCATACATTGTCACGGGCTTACCAGTCAGTTCTAAGACAAAAGATGATCTAGTCTATTAAATATCTCACAGTTATTTTAAAGATAACAGCTCAGCTAATAAACTACATTTTAGAAGTCCATATTTACAGATTGATAATTTATCATTAAAACATAACGATGGCAAACTAAACAAAAATTGATAAGAAGCGGTCTGCTCAATTTATGATAAATTTTACATGATAAAACCAGTTCCTATCTGTCAAAAAATCAAACGCATTTTATCCAAGAACATAAAATTGAAACATATTGAATAATTGCAGATCATCATATGACAATTGACATGCACTGCTTCCATGTTGTCCAGCTCCAGCAACATTGCGATGAATGAAGTGCTAAGTTACCTTAAAGGGCGTTGATCAGCAGCATTAAGCTCTGCGTATCTACCCTTAGATAGAATTTCTTTATTGAAGTCAATCCGCTCATATAACTTTTGCAGGATGAACTTCCCTGATCCAAGTACACCAATATGAAAATAGGAATTACTCCACCCGGTCACGAAAACATGTCATTTTGGACATCGATACGATCTCTAAATGCAACTTTAACAACTAATTTCTATTGCAGTATATTTGTAAAACCCAAAAAAATTGTAATATTATGAAAGAACTTTCTGAGATAAATCTACACATATTATTTTCATGCATCCAATCTAAAATTTTCAAAAACATATTGATGTTCAAAAATTAAAATATTAGAAGTTCGACTTGAAAGATGTCGAAAACAACATGTTTTCATGACCAGAGGGAGTAACACACAATGGCAGCTCAATTCATCGTCTTGACTCCAAAACAGAGTATAGGTGAATCTAAGTTCAGAGTTGAGACCATTACAAAAGTGCCAACTTACTAGTCAACGTGTAATAAATTGTTACTCTAGTACAACCACAAAAATACAAGATAATAAAGATCACCTGTAACAACTCCAATTGATCCTGTTAGCGTGAGTTTTTCAGCAACAATAACCGGTGCAGCCATTGCCATGTAGTAGCCACCACTTGCAGCAACATCAGACATTGAAGCAACCACAGGCTTGGAGTCAGCTAGGAGTCGAATTTCCCGCCACATCCTAGTTCAAATAAGAACAACAAATACATAACAAAACTCTGCTGCTAATGGATTGGTGAACCTGAAGCATAACTTACAGATCAGAAGCAAGAGCATCACCACCAGGGCTGTCTATACGGAGGATAACAGCTTTATACTTTTCTGACTCTGGCAAGGATAAGAAACTCTTCATCACAAATAGCAAGTAGAATTAACTGTTAAACGGGTGAACTAACAGAACTTGCACCATATACACATGCTAAAATAAGCCTTAGCAGGTGCTTCTATGGTCCATAATCTGTCCAACAAAAGAACGGAATTTCATCTCATCTAAGAAATATTAATAGAACAGGGAACTGAATCTGGTTTAAAGGATGTTCAGATTTATTATATTTGTATGAAAAGATTTGGCCTCTTTTTTTCAGTTTTTTCTTTCTTTTTAGGGTAACTTTGATCTGAGAATTCATCAGCACAAGTTCTGAGGGATAATAACATCACAAGATTAGGAACATGTTTTGGTTTGCTCGGAGCTTGAAAAATCATATTGCCCACCATTGCTGGGTTCAGCCTGTGCCACACTTGTGGCTCTGCCACACAGCTTAACCAAAGCTGTACCAAAGTCTACATCACACCTCCAAGAAAGTGTTCAGTCTACCATGCATCCCAACTCCATCGATGCAAGCCATGGGGTTCCAGTTTGGCCCACATCGCGCATTTGCCACCATACTCGGTTGTGCTACCCTTACTCAACTACCACATGCAGCCTGCATTAGGTCCTCACATTGCACTGGTGATGGCAATATTGAACACCTAGAACTGGGCCAAGTAGCCTCACTTGACGGAAACAAATAGGATGGAATCACTGCCATGGTTCAGTTGCAGCTTCACGACAACTGGTGAAACCAAGAGGACATGAGAATGATAGGGGTCCCATGGAAAGTATTGTAAGAGAGTAGATTCTAAAGATAAGAATAAAGTCTGTTAGAAGCTATCTTGTTGGAGGCAAGCTCATTTTATGCCTATTAGATGTGATGAGCCATGCAAGGAAGACATGGCATGGCCTTCATTACCAACTGAAACTTTTATTATCTCTAGTTGTCAAGAGAAGTTATAAGAATTAATTACTCAACTTTGTAACAACATTATGGCTCTGCAAAAACTGGAGCTAAACAGTGAACCACAAAGGTGAGTGGAAATATAAGGCTCGTAGTGTTTTCCCTTTGAACCCATACTCTTTGTCTAAGCGAGCATTTGAATTTTCTGTCTCCAAATGAACTTTATTAGCAAAAGTAGTCAAACACAAATTGCAGTGATCAGATTTACATACTATGAGAATTTTAGTCGACATTTCATTGGTTTATATTTGAAGATTGTTTGATCTCTACTCATAAACAGAGATCAGATTTACATACGAGAGAGTACAAACTGACATAACATATAAAATTACCTCTAACAGTACGTATCTTCTCGATCAACTGCTCAGCAATAATGCCTGAACTAGGAACACTCAATGGGCTGCGAGTACGTGTTATGCTTCCAGATGCTCTGATCACTGCAATTTGTTCACCCCCTCCTTGTAACCCAAGAGTCCATTTACTTACACGTGAATATTTACTGCAAAGAGAATCAAAGTCATTTTAATAAATGCAACATAGAACTTCACGGTACAATAAAAGAATATGGCAGCATCCGAAAGACAATGAATAACAGGAGCAGATTTCTAGACCTTGTTAGATCCAGTTTGGCCAGTTTGCCAGAGAGGACCTCTGTTTATTGCTGTTTTGCCATGAATGTGTATGACAGTGTTTACTGTTTAGTTTTAAGTGGAAAATGGAGAAAAGAAATAAAGGACACAAAAATTTTGAAAACTAGCTGGTTTCTGTTAGGGGTCAATCACCTCACAAATGAGTCGCTGGTACTTGCTTGAAAGTTTCTCATACATTGCACAAGCTAAGACTTACAAGGGTATACATCTCCTTTTATACCTGTAGGTGTTTGATTCTTCTGTTGTGATGAACAATTGGCATATGAGGTTATTGGTTTTGATATTTGGAGATTATTGATGAAGTGGTTTTTGAGATGATTGAATTTTCAGACGGTGAACAGTGGGTCCGGTTAGACCGGGCAGGCAAGGCCGGTCAGACCGGAGGTGTGTGCGGTCAGACCAGCCAGCCCGCAGTCTGACCGGCCGATTCTGTGTCGGTTTCGGTTTCGGGTTGTTTTATTGGATATCCGTGGTTAATTCGTGTTTATGGCTTCTAGATGGATACTATGCGTATGTAATACTGTTGTGTGCTAACAATGAGTCAAGTTTGTGATAACTTGTGCTCGGATATGGTTTCTTTGTTTGATTCATGTGTAGATAATCTTTACGTCTCGGGAGAGTATTGTCGGTGATGGATCGGGAGTCAACTTGGAGATAAGGTGACGTCCGGACGGTCAGATATCATGCGGGATACTTAGGCTAAAGATTAATGCACGTGGTTGGTGATGATTCCATATGGCATACGATGGAGATATTGTGTGCGTATGGGATGCAGAGTCGAATTTGGAAGGAGTCCAAATTTGGTACAGTTGGAATATGTAATGTTGGTTTCTTGTACGGGAAGGTTTCCTAGGTAGATTAGGACTTCTTGTATGAGTTTGGTTCATGGCTTTAGGCTGCCTATTTCATGTATAAATAGAGAGGGAGGGTGTGGCCTTCCGGTATCGCTTTTGAGAGCATTGAGTTGAGAGTTTAGTTAGGGTTTCGAGTTTAGTCGAGATTTTCGTGAGGAGTGCTGTTGTTGCACTTTGTAAACACAGAGAGAAGTAATAAAGTTGTCATCTACTTTGAGAGATCTTCAATTTGTGTTTGCACGGGTTTCGGCGGTCTAACCGGCGAGACACCGGCGGTCAGACCGGCGCATTGAAGCGGTCAGACCGACGGCACAGGGCGGTCAGACCGGTCGATCTACTTCGGTCAGACCGATCTACATCGAATTTGAGAGTAACTTTTAATTCCGCTAAAAGTTTTGGTTTTTGGGTACTACAACCATTCACCCCCCCCCCCTCTGATTGGCTTAGCTTTGTTCTTCAATCCTACAATACCTGTTTTAGTCGGATGCTACAGTAACCAACCTGCTGCAGTGCCATTGTATGGCTGTACCAAACCTTTACAGCTCACATTGAACTAATCTCCAAGCTGTCCTTTGGTAAGCCGTAAGCATTGCACTAATTACCAGACTCTAGTAAAAATCTAAGTCACCGGGAACGTGGAACTATGCCACATTCCTCGTCCCGGGAACAATCTCGTTCCCCCGTGTTAAAACATCAAAAAAAGTAGCGTCCCGCATTCCTCGATCCCGTTCCTCATTCCATCGATCCGGGAACTTTTGTGACGTAGGTAAAAATAGGTAAAGCAACATCCACATGAAGCCATTGCAAGCTTCATGCTCGACATACAAAATCCAAATTGACTACTACTAATACTACTACCTGTCCTGACTAAGCAGGACATAACTTACTAGTTAATCTAGTTGACGCAAGGATTATTTGCTAACAGTTTCCACCCGGTTTTCCAGAAGTTTAATCCAAATTACCTGTAATCAACCATACGCAGACTTTTCTTGTCTTTCTGTCCTACTCTCTCCTTCAACATTGCCATGACCTATAGGATAAGATGATGCCAAAAAAAGAACACAGCAGTAGCCACTTAAAAAACAAGGAATACACATTTCGGTATGTGAATTAAGTTAGATAATTAAAAACGCAAATTTTAAAACTGTGTTCTCAGTTTGTTTTGGAGACTGTTTAGAAAGTTTGGGTTCTTTTCAACTATTAGGAATTTGTACTAAATCCCAAAAGGTTTGCAACTGGCCCTTCTCATCCAAACGGTCCGTTAAGGTGGAACACTTGTCTAAAGAGCAACTCTCATTGTTTCTCTTCAGGTATATGTAGCTATTTTTGTATCCATGAAGCACATATACTCAAGTAATTTGTTACATGCTTAGCGCTGAAACTTGAAAGTTGAAGCATCACTTTGATTTCCTGGTTTGACCATGGATGTGAGCAAATGATGTAGATGTATCTACACTTATATCGGATAGGTTATTTATGTAATTTACTTGGTGCCTTAGCAAAAGGTTAAAATGAATCTGTACCTCGTCATCATAAAGTAAATCTGTTATCCAACCTTCTTCCTTAAGTCTGGCAACCTGATAGACTCCTGAATTAATGAATTCCTCGATTTCTTCTTTTTTCTTCCCTATAGAAGAAAAAATATCTAATGACAACTTATCGTTTAAAAAGGTGGAATATATCTATTTTGAATTACCATGTTTGGAAGATATTGTATCCAGCCAGTTTCCATAAATATTGTCAAGCAGTGTGGCTAGCATCTCCCTAACCTCATTTGACATGCTCTTTCGTGCAAGTTGGTCTCCCGCACTTTTGTAACGACCAATTCGCTGAATTTCTGGTTCTATTCCGACTTTCTCAAGAACACCTTATCAATTGAGTTCGAAAGCATTAGACACCCAGAAAGAAACTTGTTGCACTCAATTAGCTTGATTTTGTGGAACAGCAATCCAAGTGTATGATCAAGCTTACTAATATTGGTTCCCAAGGATAAGTGAAACCATAAAAAATGCATTGAACATTACGATAGAATGAAGTACAGTTACTGTATAAAATAGCATAAGACATATAAGTAAGTTCATTAAGTGTAAACAATCAGTGGGATAGCTATGTAGTTTAGTTGCACCATAACAATGCTATAAATCATACAGTTCCTTTCGACTGCTAACAAATGAAACATAAAATAAGTTTGCATTTAACCAATAACCACATCGATGAAACATAAGTTTTGTGTCGTCATAGTACATGCAATTACCTCTGAGAAATGTTTGCTGAACAGTTAGACCAAACAAAGCAACATAAGCACTTGGCGGTGCATACAGCTCACCACACGCACAAGCAAGGTAGTACTCTTTCTCCCCACACACAGGCATATAACCAACAACAAATTTACCTGCACAGTCATGCAGCACCTGCTCATCATCTGACAAGTGACAACTAAGAACAGAAATAAGATACTGGATTTAGCACAGTTTATGGTTTTACCAGACTTCTTGAAATCAACAATGTGTCTTCTGATCTCATCCACCTTCCCCCACCCACATCTCAGAGGCTCTATGTGCAGATAGATCCCCGATATTCGCGGGTCATACGCAGCTTTAACAAAATTCTCACAGATTTGTGGCAATGACAGTCCGGAAGAGAAGCGTGTCTTCAACTGATCGGATATCTGTGGCAGTAAACAAACACATAAAAAAATCCAAAATGAGTCATGTCACAAAATTGACAAATGTTGAAAAATTAAAACAAGTCATCCTAAAAACTAGCAGCAGGACGACAAGCACGTGTCAGTTAATCAAATACCATAAACTATCTCTATAATCCAAGCCTCTATCAGGATGAAACTTTTAAAGTTCACGTAGTGAGTAAATCGAATTAAGTGGGGGCAAAATCAGCCAGTGCGACTGTGTGGTAGAGCGGCACCTCGCCCCGAAGCTTCATGTTAAGGACGCTGCCCTTGCGGACGCGCTTCCACGGCGGGGCCACGACCAAGCGTAGCTTCACGGCGAGCTGGGTCCCCCACCCGAGCTCCTCCACCTCGAACGCCGGTGCAGCGGGGGGCGGCGGCTCCTGGGCCTCACCGGCGGCCGGAGTGGGCTCCTGCTTAGTGGTGCCGGGGGAGGACTCGATGGCGCGGGCCGGGACGCGGAGAGGCGACGGGAGGAAGATTCGGCGGGCGGTGGAGGGGAAGGAGGCGGAGGCGGAATGTGGGTGCTTGGAGTTGGAGGGGGAGAGGAGCAACGTGGTGGCGGCGGCCGCGGTGGCGGTGGCGGAGAGGTGGGAGCGGTGGTACGGCGCCGAGCGGAGCACGAGGAGCCTCGCCATTGTTGTGGAAGCTTCGGGGAGGGCGGTGAGGCGAGCCCGAGCCCGAGCCCTCGTCGGCCGTCGCGGTGTAGAGAGGAATGAGGGGTGGAGTGGTGCGAGGGAAAAGGAGCGCGGCAGAAGGGGAAGATTGAGGCGGGGTGCGCTGGAGTGGACTGGGTCAATGGATTGTGGGATCGGGAGCGCGGAGGTGAGGGATAGGTCGGGGGCGGTTGATTCAGCGCCACGTTGAGCGCCAACGGAGATGACACGCCTGTTCAAACCCTGTCAAAATGGCTGAAAATTTAACAATCTGACGCTTTTCAAAAAACTTATTAAAAATGGATTATGTCAAGAGCTTATTTAAAAACGAACAGAGACCTTTGCAGCTATTCCGGATGACGCTGAAATATAACATCTCGACATTATATTTTTTGATGTTAAAAACATGGAAACATTGTTACCAAGATACGAAATCCCTATAAGCAAGGCTCAGTGTCATTAGCCTTGCTGATTACTCCAGTTACAGTTTAAAACATAAAACATCATGACCAAAGATAATAAAGAATTCTAAAACTTAAAATTATATTAAGATAAATTATAATTCTCACCAAGCAACACTAAAATTACTTGAGGAGATACTTTTGTAGCTTCTGTTTCTTGAAATATCAAAATTTAGGAGAAAGCACTGGTGATATGATCTTAGAACATTACTCCACCAACCAGGATCAGATCCTGATATCTACGAATATTTATACTTACACAAGTAAAGTTTTATCAGGAATTTAATGAGATCAAAGAGAGATACCATTGGTTTTCATTTTTTTAGCATGACTTAAGAGACGTATTTATGATGCACATCTTGTTTATAGCCATCATGCCATGATATGGTCTACAATTCAAGCCAAATTTTGAAAAATAAAATATTCATCAATTTAAACATTCTCCACGGAACATTATTGCCTTGTTGGTGTAATGGCAATGCTGTAAATCAGTTCAAACCAACTTAGAGATTCTCATATCGACGAATACACATGCAATTTCTCTAACAAGAATTTTCTAAACTACAGATGCATTCAGTATTTTCAGAGAACTGTCTCTGTCTGTTCTTCTCTTGAAAAACCTAAACGTGTCACCGAGAAAGGTAGGTCCCCGTAGTTGAGACTGAGACCTGAGAAAAGTCCCATACTTTCGGTCGTGGCGCCACCAACTCTGCGGACGATCCGCGGCTGCGCTGAGCCACACACCGCCGACTCGTCGAGCGCAATCGCACCGCGTATTCTCTCTTCTTCGCTTCGCTCCTTCTCGGCTCCTCCTCCTCCCCCACCCCCCTCTCTCCAGTGGGGGACGAGTGGCGAGCCGGCCATGGGCGTCCCGCTGGTCGACTGGGAGGCGGAGAGCTACCCGGCCTACTCGGACTTCGCGGCGATCCCCTTCTTCGCCGTCTCCTTCTTCGCGGTCCGCTACCTCCTCGACCGCTTCGTCTTCGAGGTTGTGATAGTTTTCACGCCTTTTTATTCCACCACGCGCATTTTTCTCATTGCTTTTTGTATGTTTGCCTGCTCTCTGCAACCTTATATGCGATGCTTGAGGCAGCACTTCACTGGAGTGTGAGATGGAGAAAGGGGTGGAGATGTTTCTGACAAGTGTTACGCGGTTGCGTTTTGCTCTATTCAGCTATTACTGTGGACCGTGGTCACATTACTCTATCATATAATGGAGTAAAGGATTGATGTAATGGAGGTTTTTAATCATTACAGTAGAATGCTGTCCAGTGCGATTATCCATAATGCCGTTGATGTCTGTTGGTCAGAAAGTTGATAGGAGGATGTATCATCAACTGTTTAATGCACAAAATCATATCCCTATCCTAGTATCCTTTGTCAAATTCAAGGTGGTATGTGGAATAGGAGGATTGCTCTAGGAAATTTTAGGATTTGGATCGATATTCCTTTCAACCTAAACACTTGTTTTCTGGGAGATTATGAAGTATGGACTATTCCTGACTCAGCATTTTGTCTACAGTGGTTAGCCAGGAGACTGATTTTCGAGAGGGATGAGAAGCTTGATCTTGCGACGCATGTAGGGAGGATAAAGATAAGAAAATTTAAAGAATCAGCTTGGAAGTGCATATATTTCCTTTTTGCAGAATTTTTGGCCCTTTCTGTTACCTACAAAGAGTCCTGGTTCACTAGCACAAAAAATTTCTGGGTTGGACCAGGAGACCAGATCTGGCCAGATCAAAGAATAAAGTAAGATACACATGTTCCCTCCATGTTTGTTGTGTTTTGTCTACACGAAGTAATTATCGGTCTTCCTGGTCTCTTATCACACACATATCACCCCAAGTTATTACTAAATCGTTTTTTTTTATGGGTGCAGATTTAAACTCAAGTTGGTCTACATGCATGCTGCTGGTTTTTATACATACTCTATATTTGCTCTTCAGTTCTGGGAAATAAGGCGCTCAGATTTTGGTATTTCAATGGTTCACCATGTAGTATCTGTTATTCTCATAGCATTGTCTTACATATTCAGGTATGTTAGCTATCTATGGATTTGTCAAGCTTATCTACGTTGGAATCAATGTCTAGTTTCCTTTTGGTATGTCATACTAATGTTGTGAACACTTACTGAGTCACTACAGAGCCCTTCTGCTTCTTGGCCTTATTTAGTGTTGAGAATTGGAGTTGCTAGGTGGCAAGAACAAATGCATGTCTATGTTAGGGTTTAGGAAATTGGGCACACCCGTATACAATACACACACACGTGCCTCCAACAAATGAGGGTAGACCATCTGTGTTGTTATTTACCATGCAAATATCTTTTGTTTTAGAGATCAATACATCACAGTAATAATATATCTTATGTTTTATTTTTTTGACCATGATATCTTATGTTTTATTATTTGTTGTATCATGTTTTTATGCTTGGTAAATGCTCCACCATCCCTATTAGTTTTTGTTGGAACCAACATAATCATAGTGTTATTTTCTATATTACCAAATTAATTTACTTTACTTAAGCAGATTTGCTCGAGTGGGTTCAATTGTCCTCGCGATCCATGATGCAAGTGACGTATTCCTGGAATTGGGAAAGATTTCTAAGTACAGTGGCTACCAGTTGCTTGCTGATGTTTCATTTCTTATCTTTGTCAGTTCTTGGGCAGTCCTTCGCCTGATATATTATCCATTCTGGATTCTCTGGAGCACAAGGTAGATACCACGTGTTAGTGTGTTCATATATGGAGTTCTATACTTTAGCCTTTAGGGGGATTCTATAATATCGCTAAAGCTTATGCATTTCTTCTAAAATTTCAGCTATGAAGTTGTTCCGATTTTGGACAAGAAGAAGCATAAGTTTGATGGTCCACTATACTATTATGTATTCAACTGTCTTCTCTTCTCCCTCCTTGTTCTGAACATATATTGGTGGGTCTTAATGTATCGAATGCTCGTGAGGCAAATACTGTCTAAAGGGCATGTTGGGGATGATGTCCGATCTGGNGTTTCCCCCCCCCCCCCCCCCCCTCTTTTTTTACCCTTAGATCATTATAATGCAAGGATGGATTTTGATAAAGATTTTTTTGAAGTTAACCATTGGTTAAATGAATATATCATCATGTGGGGTCATCTGTTATACATCACATAATATAAGTCCAATATTTATGTATGTATCATGAATTCATGGTGTTCACTATCTCCTGCCTTTCTGTAGATTCTGAAGGTGAAGAAGAACACGAGGATTGATTGATATGTGTAGATCCTGAAGGAGCAAAGGATTGGTCTGTTTAACTGCTTCACCATGACATTAAGCTGAAATATTACATTGCTGTGCTGTGTCTTCAAATCACAGTTCTGTTTTACTTGGCTCTTCATAGGTACACTGTACATTAGTGTACTTATCTGAATGAACATCACAGATAGATGTCACCTGGGCATTGTTTATTTATGTAAACTTAGGTCAATACTGTATAGTATCTACACAGTACTTAATGGAAAAACATGAGTTGTGCACATATCTGCCTCTATCAGCTAAGTCCATGCAACCTTTTCAGCAAGCTGTTCATGATAGCACTGCAGTATATTGCATTTGATAACCTTGCTTAGAGCTAAAGTGCAGGTTGGCCTTTTACATATGATAGTACAGAAGCATATATAACAATTTGTCCTCTTTCCAAAGGTATTTTATATTTCTTTACTACATTTACCAAGATATTACATTCAGGTGACCTATACATGTTTTTAGTTAACATCGTAAAATATAATCAAAATTTCTGTTAATCATCTTTGAGATAGGAAGCACTAACTGCCTGTAATGCTAATAGTCCACATAAGCTAAAATTTCTTTAGAATTATATAGCATTCTAATCTTTGATCATCTTCTGCGGATTTTATCTTCTGCCAGAACAACCATTAGCTGTATCTCAAAGTGTCAATGCTTTATATCTTTGCTAGTTCAGAATCTTGGGATTTATCATCATTAGGCACAAGAACAATACATTCCCTAGCTATAGTTTGATGACGCCCATGGAAATTTCATGTTCACATTTTATTTTGTGTAACTGTACATACCATCAATAGTTGTTTATTAAAACATTATGGCATGGTTGTTATATGAAAGTAACATAGGGAGTTGTTCAAAGATGATTCCAGTACAATCTGATAAACCATAGTGAAAATTGGTCTTGCTTTGTTATGTGACTGATCAGTATATACGCCAATCTCTTTCTTTCCTCAATCATTCTGATCATTTATTTATTAGTTTAGGGGGATAAGCTGTAAGGTGATCTTGCTATTGATTATAGTTGGAATTTTAGTCCACTTATACTAAATTACCAAATGAATGCAGTGAAGAACTTTTTTAGTGAGAAGGGCAGGAGCCTTTTTTTTTTAAAAAAACAATATTCAACTACTAGTTGATTTGAAATGATTGAAATTTGAAAGTCGGAATTGAACAATTTATGATCAAAGCTTTAAGCAAGATGGATTGGTTGATTAAGGTAAGGAAGCAAAATTTGTCATATTGGTTTCTGAACTATTTCAATGTCCTGTTGGTTTCTTCTTTTTTATCCTCAAGTCCTTAGCTCCTGTGGAACCTTTGCATGTATTTGCACACTTTAATTTTTTGAGCCAAAGTACCTTTAGTTTTTGGTTAATACATATTATGAGGGGACTGCCTAGTTATACTCAATCAATACTATGATAATAAATACATTTTAAGACTATACTCCCTCCGTCCTAAAATAACTCAACCTAGGATGAGATGTGACATATTCCAGTACAACGAATCTGGATAAGTAGTGATATTTAATCACTAGAAGTTTGTGTCCATGTTATCTATGCACCTGATTTTTCACACCATCAGCCCTTCCTGATATGCTTGTTATTGCTTTTGGAATCAGTACAACCTCTGTCATCAGAGCCTCTGCTGAGCAGGAGCGAAGAGTTCACTTCCTCTTCCTCACTTCCATAGGCAGCTTCTGCCTAAATGAAACCAGAGGCAACTGGGAGTGGTAGCACAGATACTCTTGGTGCCTCTGAGCAAGTGTATTTGCAGAGTGAACCTCTGCATCACAGGTAGTACAGTGTCACTGCATCTGCACAGCATGCCAACACTGAGGCCTGAGGGTGCACTCTCATAGGCTTTGCAGACTCAGACACGCTCATGACGGCAATGACGTGATGCCACATGATTAGCAGAATGAACCTGTATGTCACGTGATGTGCATAGATATGCAGCATCTGCATGGCAGTACACCACGCTTGGTGCTGCACTGCTGCATGACATCCATTGCATGGCCCGAACCCCATGGAAAGCCTCTCCCTCCAGCTTTCTGCTCAAAAAGATTACTGCTCAAATTACAATACATGAGCACATAAATTTTGCACATTGCACTTCATAACATAGAGAGGTCGTAGCAAAGATTGAAGCTAGTGTTTAATGTGTCCCTATTGATGTGGGTGTGCATCTTCTTCTGTTCCTCTCACTCTCGCTTTTGAAGTTTTTCTTGAACTCACTTGGGAGTGACTGGGCATTCAGTGTTGGAAGTTCAGTAAGGAGTACTACTAGGAGAGTGGTGAACCCATAGTGACACATGGTGTCATTCTTGGCGGTGAGAAGTGCTGTGTGCCAATCTTGTGGTTGTCCGTAGATGTTGTTTCTATGCTCCTTGTCTTGATGGCAATCCTCAAGTGCAACGTCATTTTCTGATAAAGATTTGTTGCAATTTGGCACACCTAGAACAAAAGGGAACAATGCTTTCTGGTAAGTTGGAACCATTTGTTTTACCAATGTCAACATTTAGTAAACCAGTTTGATGACCGATTTACTTATAAGGTGTTAAATTCTGTTGAATTTGAGTATGCTCAATAACAGAGATGATGTCATTTCAAAACTTTTGTCCGTTCATCCTTTCCGCATGCATTTCACAACTTAATGTTTGTGCCACTAGATGTCTAGATTAGATATATTGAACTAACTTTGATCAGAGACAGCTTTCCCTGAGTTATTAGCTTATCACGGTGGTCTGACCCATCATAAACCGCCTCTGATGGATTATAACGCATATATTGGTTAGGCACAGATACGAAGAGGCTATGAAACCAAGAGAATGTTGGCATCATGTGTTGGCACATCAGAGGTAGTATGAAGGTAAGAATACATCTTGTTTATCCTATTGTATTTGATGCAGATGGTTGTCATCATGTTATTTTGTTCAGTTGCATTGAACTAGCAATGCAGGTTAGTTGTTTGCTTTTTATGAGGCATAGATTTTCATTTCTGCATGGTATGTTCAAAATAGAATCATCTCAACAAGCATTTTCAATCTGTGCATCAATGCACAGAAATGTCATTGCCAAGTCTTTGTAATCCAATGACAATAGTTTTTTTTTAACTAAAACTAGCTAAGGTAAAAGGTACAAGGGAGGAAAAAAAATAAAAGCATAAACAAAATCTTACATCTTGAAAAATATTGCTCTGGGAACTTATTCTACCAATAGTTACAGAATCTGTAAAAGTAGAAATATCCTATGCCTAGGAAGTGCTCTTCTTTTAATCTTTGTACAGCTGATCTGATACCTGCTTCAATTTGTGATTTTGCATTGGCATGCAGTTGCTCGCTTTGAACATATTTTTTTGGCTATTTTCCATTGTACACAGTGGTGTCTCTTGCTGTACAGACCCTGCTGCAGACAATTAATGATGGCTTGCCTTCCACTATTTGTTATTGTGTCATCTCGGCCCAGAGAGCTCGACTGCCTGGACCAGCAACGACGAGTCGTCCGTCAGGTCAGAGTAGCAACGACCAAAGGTGAACTCAGGCACTTTGAACTTGTGTGAGTCAGCACGCTGGGATGCCTCCCACCGCTCTGCCAGCCCATCGCCCTCCAGCATCCTGACCACCTCTGACATCTTGGGCCTGTGACCAGGGAGATATTGGGTGCACAGCAGTGCCACCTGCACCATCTCCTCCAGCTCGACACGGTCGTAGTTGCTTCTCAGGCCCTTGTCGACAAGCACGTCGAGCTTCTTCTCCTGGTGCATCTTCTTCACCTGAACACAAGCCAATGTCAAGGCAAGAGACAAGACTTGGTAGACAGGTATGCAATCCTTATTCTAGTGATAATTTTCCCATGCTCCAAACTCTTTGGAAATGTTAATGAACTTACCCAGTCCAGCATGGCTCCCTTCTGATTTGATGACTTTCCAAACTCCAGTGCAGTTTGACCAGTGATCAACTCAAGCAGTAGAATTCCAAAGCCGAAGACGTCGGTTTTCTCAGATGACTGGCCGGTGGAGAGGTATTCCGGGGCAATGTGCCCCACGGTGCCCCTAACGGCTGTGGTGACATGTGAATCATGGTGATCCAGGAGCTTGGCAAGCCCAAAATCTCCAACAATGGCTTCGCAGTAGTCATCGAGCAATATGTTGGCTGCCTTTACGTCCCTATGAATAATCTTGGGGTCACACTGCTCATGCAGGTACAGTAGGCCTCTTGCTGCGCCGAGTGCTATCCTCTTTCTGGTGATCCAATCCAGTGGTGGCTTCCCTATAATTAGTCACGTGAGAACAAAATTGGTTATACGGGAATCGTGTTCTTTTTAAAAAAAGGTTTGGCCAATGGAAACAATATAGAAATGAAAGCATTAAATAACAATCTGCCTTGTCAAGAACAGAGGAACAATTCATTACTATTTCATTTATTTATTTTTTGATGGAATCGCTGTTTGATTTATAATTTAGGAATACATGAAGTATCTTGAAATCATGATATTCTTACCCTTCAGACGCAATGCGACACTCCCATTTGACATGTATGGATATACCAGAAGCCTCTCAGTAGCAGTCATGCAGAACCCATAAAGCCTGAGGAGGTTCCGGTGCAGAGCCAAGCTGATCATCTCAACTTCAGTCTGAAACTGTGCCTGCCCACCTGCAGCATTACCATCTTTCAGCCTCTTGACAGCTACCACAGTTCCATCTGGGAGCTTTCCCCGGTAAACGTTTCCAAAGCCACCTTTTCCTAAAATGTTCTTATTGCTGAAGTTCTCTGTTGCAACCTGAAGCTCTCTGAACTGAAACCTCTTCACATTTCCTAGGCTGACATTCTCTGTGTGTTGCTCTGCAATAGCCAATGCGTTATGACAAAAACAACCATTGCATGCCAGTAACTGATGTAGTATGCCCCCAAGTTTGACGAGCATTGAGGCATTATGGATTTGTGACTTATAAATTAGTAGTTTTGGCTTTTTACTTACCATCAACGTCAAAAAGAATCTGCTGGTTTCGCCTATGCCTCCACCAGAACAGCAATCCCATAACAGGGATAAGGAAGCTGATGCAGCCAATTGTAGAACCAAATGCAATTGCAACCTTGTGGCTTTTAGATTTTGCTGGCATCAGAGTACCTATTGATAAAAAAAGGTCATTAGAACAATAGCTATCTACATGGCCAATGCAGTTTCCAATTTGCGAGGTGATTTATGCATCTGCTAATCAGGAATGAGCAGAAAACTGCATACCCTGTGAATTATTCAGGCTGTAGGACATCGGCATTGGTAAAGTTCCATAACAATCATGTTCCGTACCTGCAGCACAGATCAACGGATTCCCCACTATACTGCAACAGATAAGCAAAATTTTTTTGAGGTAAATATTGTTTTCCTTGGAGGTACTTTACAACAATTTTAACCTGTAGCTATTTTTTGAGGTATTAGACTGCATACTTACTTGAACGTTCTTGCCAAAGAACCAGGTACTGGACCACTCAGATTATTATACGAAAGGTCCCTGAAAAATGCATGTCCACGGTATGAACCGGCGCAGCATACAGACAACATAGGACAGATCACCAAACAGAAAAAAAAAAGCAAAGGATACTCACAGGAAAACAAGCTGTGATAAATTAGCTGATGATGAAGGGTATGCACCAGACAAGGTGTTGTTGTTGAGCCTCCTGGTAGCAGCAAAATGGAAAAGAATAAGAAGAGCTACTCTAATTGTGTCTCCTGAGAGGACAAGTTACAAATGGGGAATCTCATTCAAGGCTACCACACCACAACAGAACTGCACTGCACTTACAAGTACTGGAGGCTTTCGAGGTGGCCTACTGAGTTTGGGATTCCACCAGAGAAGTGGTTACTGGAGAGATCAAGTGTTTTGAGCTTTGTTAACCTGCCAATCTCTTCTGGAATTGGACCATTGATGTTGTTGTTCTGCAGAAGACTACAAACAAGACAGAGATTAGGATCTCTTCCCACTCAAGAAACATAATGGAAGCAGAATCTACAGCGATGGTCACAAAGGCTAATCACGACAGGAAAAACTTACACTATCTCAAGATTGGTCAAGTTGCCTATGCTTGGGGAGAGCAGGCCAGAAAGATTCTGGCTTGGAGCTTCCCTATCAAATTCAGACAAGCAAAGAAACAATGGTAAGTTGGTAAGTCTAAGAGGAAACTTGTCAAGATATGTTGGGGTTGAGTAAAAAATGATACTCTAGATGGCTTGCTTACAGGCCAGTGACAAGGTTCTCAGGTGAGCAAGTGACCATGGTCCAGCTGCAAGGATCCACGGAGTCTTGGTCCCAGTTCTTGAGCACACCGTGAGGATCCTTGAGGCAATTCTTGATCATCATGAGAGCTTGCACTGCAAACGAAACAGAGATTATGACACACGCACAAGCACAAATCAGTGTTAGAGAAACAACCAAAGAAGAACCACAGCAGAGTTCTTCATCGGGGAATACAAAACAAGGTTGCAAGCACCAATGCAGCCAAAAACAAACGAAAGAAAAAAAAAAGAAGAGTTCTTGATTTGAGGAAGGAATATTAACCTTCATAGTTTACACCCTTGGGAGAGAGGAGGGCACTTGCAGGCCTGCAAGAGAAGGAGAAGAAGGCAAGCAGCGCCAGGGAGTAAACAGCAAGAGCCACCTCCATTGCCATGGAAGGGCGGAAGCAGGAGAGGAAGGGCTAGTCGCTTGTTGTGGTGTGTTCAAACATGGAGGGCAAGGGAAGAGTGAGGCCAAGGAAAAGAAGCATGCGGCCTTCTCTTCTCACAATTGCCAGAGGCCTCTGAGCCGCTGTCAGTACCAAATGACACAAAAGAAGATGCTTGCGTTCTGGCCACAAGCAAAAGCGCAAAAGGAGGGGCGAGAGGGAACAAACATGCCTGCCACCTGACCCTGCTTGCAATAGAAAATTGGAACAAATGAGAGGGGGGCATTCCTTTTCTGTGTTCTTGGGGTTTGAGCCCGTGAAAAATGAAAAATCAGGTTATGAAAAACAGTGACAATGTGTTGTTAACTCAAAAGGGTCTAGGCTAATCTAAGCCTAAAGCAGCAGATTAGTGTTGATCCCATCCAAGAAAGACATCAGCTTTATTGGAGTATGGGTATGGGTGTGTGTGCAGTGCAGCAGTGGCAGTAACACTGTCACAGGTCACAACAGCGCCTTTGAGGGATTCTTGTAAGAAAAGAATTCTCCAAGGTTGGGGCAGTTGGACAATTAGCTAGGTAAGTGTGCGAGAATTATTTTGGGGGCAATAAACAAAGGAGCAAAGTATCTTTGATGGGAGGAAGGGCGGATAATGACAGGGAGGAAATGCCTCTCACCTGACCTGAAGTGGAGGCACTGAGAGGAACTGGACAGGAGAATTTTGGCCATCATGCATTGTGGATGAAGAATCAAAATCAAATTAAAAGCAACGTAATTCTGTCCTGTGGCTCTGTTCTCACTGTAGCAATAACCTTGGTTCTTGACACATCACATTGTATCAATTCAGTTGGCGTCAAACAATACCATGCTGATACTCTCATACATACTTCCAAGTAAAGGCAGACTTTTCTGAGCAAATGTTAGTGTATTAAACCAGAGGCCATCCATACTTTCCTTTGTCATATTATGGTGCTTATTATAGTTTAGAAGTGGATATGTTGTATATATAGAAGAGTGAGGTTCAAGAAAACCAAGATTTAAGTGTTGTTCACTTAAATCTGATGCTCCACGAGGCCATCAACCTTCTTGATCTTCAGACGAGATGGCATGGCCATGCTGCTTTTCCTTTTAGGAGGGAGAAATCATTGTGGCTACCTTGCATGAAAGATGTGACATCTCTTTTCAGTGAAATGAGGGATGCTTTGGTGCCTTTGCCGCCCTGCACCTTTTCTCTTGCCCTTTGCTATCCTTGCTTTGTTGTGTGTATCAGTTTATGTGTGTGTGAAAGGGCCATGTTGTACTAAGGAAATACGTATAGATGTGGTATAAAAGGTGTGAAAACGTATGGCAAGTCCCTCAAAAGGTGACCTGCAGGTTTATCCGTATAGACAGCATAACTGTTCCCAGCTTGCTTGCTCACTTGAGTATGTTGATGCACGAGCAGAATAAAACATGTCTGATCAAGCTCAAAGCATGGGGGTATAATAATATAAATCATAACAGTACTTCACTTATCTCAATCTCAACTTCCTACTGAAGACGGCATCATGTCATCATTAGCCTTGTTGTTTAAACTCAATGACGGAAAGGCTTAATTAGTGGCAATAAAAATCATTAACACAGCTGATCTTTAAGGTCAAGAAAGGTACTTTCAAACAAAACGGCTGAACCAACCAACATTCACAATCATGCAGGCATGCAGCTGCAGGGCACACCACACAGTAACAAGCAGGGTAGAAAACAGTAGAAGATCTTTGCATCCCACTGCTCCACACACACATTGCCCAACGTCACAGGCTTCTTGGTTTTGACCAGGTGATCTCAACCTTCAAGTACTGTGACCAACACAATCAGCAAAAGATGCTGCTGATCTTCTGTACGCCATGTATGCTCCACCTTCAGTGCCTTTGACCAGCAAGGTCACAGTTTTAGTTGTACAGTACAGACGCTCCGGTAAATAATAATAATTAAGAAAACAACATCACAAGCCATATCTGGTGCTATTCCAATCTGGCAAGATGAGTAGCTGACCATGATCACTTGCAGTTGCAGCTGGACCTTGGATGCAAACTACTCTCACCAAATATGACTAGCTAGCCTAGCTTTTATCTTGGCAAAGTCCCAAACAAACTCACCCCTACTCCCCTAGAACATATATTGTGTACTCTATCTGTCCTAAAAAGTGGCGGGAGTTAAAATTTAGACATAAAAATGAGCCTAAGAGTTTTGGAAAAGGCCTAATTACCTAATAGATTAGATAATTATATATAAAAAATATGCTGTTGGAGAGGGCCAGGCCACTGGCCCTCCCCTTGTCTCACCCAAAATATAGCTATATTTCTAGTTTAAATTTGAAGATGCTACAACCATAAGTCTGAACGTGTTTGTGTAGTGTAATTTGATCCTCCATAACAAAAGGGCAAGTGAACTCGAACCACCATGCCAAACTAGGCCATTTGCCATTTTGGATGGACCCTTTCCCTTGTCCGAGCTGACGGCATGGTTATCCCAAGAGAATCTGCATATTCCACAGGCTTGGCCATGCATTAGAATCCTAAACCCACTCCGTTATTTGGGTGGAGTTGGGAACTTTGAGAGCTGTGCTTGATCATACCTGTGAAATGGTAGTTCTCACTGTCCTACAGGCTACAGCTTCCACTGTTCCACATGCTCGGCACTCACTATCATGCCTTCACTTTCCTATCATCTCAATGCAATCCTACCTTGACTGTATAGGACAGGAGAGGAAGCTTTTGTTTAGGTTATGAGTGTACCGTTAAGAACTTAAGATAGAATCTAATCATCCTACCATGACAATTGGATCAATGTAAACTAACTCTGTCATATCCTATCCTATCCTATCAAATCCTAACTACATATCATGTTAGTAGGAGTATTTGCTAACATTGTGCTGCAAGTCTTGCACGGTATGACAAGGGAAGGGATAGTTGCAGAACCTTCCCTGTGTGCTTTGTCTTGTATCTGCCACAAGATTCCAAACAAAGGTGGCCAAATTTCCCGATCAGATGAAGTGCCAGATGGATCAGATCCAATGCCAAAACCTGAGTTGCTCCCCGAGTCAGTGGCTGGCTCTCTGGCGCTCTGCGAAGTGCGACCAGCTCTGAATTCTGAAGCATCGCTGCATCGGTGGCCAAACTGCACGGATGTACCATGTCAATACTGCACACCTCCGGTGGTCCAAAACACCTCATGGCTTTGGCCATCAGGCAAGCAGAAACAAGAATCTTTGCCGCATTTTTCAGGATGGACCAATTGGAAAAATGGATACAGGATATGAGCATAACCACGAGCAGTAACACACAACACCTCATGGCTTTGGTGAGATTTTTGATCTGGGGTGCCCAGGTATTGCATATCTGGGCCCTGGGACTTCTTACTGGAGAATAAATGATCAGCTCACCAGGTTTCGTTATAATTGACTAGCTTATGCTAATCAACAGAGGAACAGCATGAACCGACAGGGGTAACCTTAGTAGAGCAACCTTCATGTTCACATAATACAGATAGAAATATGTGCGCAGCCATGGTGCCTGGGTTTCCATCACTAATTTACTATGGCCCTGGGGGGTTGTGCTCAGAACATGGAAGATGTAACCTCTGCAACTCCAGCTACAACTTGGTCGTAGTCTGACTTCAGTTTCTCCTTCACCTCTTCATCGATCTCCCCCTTGGCAGGCTTGGTCATAACCAGGACGCAACAGGTAGGCCTCTTAGTAGTCCCGGCAGTAGCAAGATCCTGTACAGAGGAACAACCCCATTATGTAACTTAGGGTAACATCTACCTCAATCACCCGTCTGCCACAATATAAGTGAAATCACAACTTAGGACCTGTTTGGATAGGAAGGATTGGGATCAAATTCTGAAACTTCGGAACCAATCCCTCACCCAAAGTTCCAAACCACTCGCAGAAAATTGGTGGTACTTATTTTCCTGTTTTTTGACATTGTCCTCCCAGTATGGTATATGGGCAGTTATATAGGTAATTGATAATAAAATTGATTGCATAAAAAATATAGATTCCAATCCACTTCTTATTATCTTAACATCAGACTTGTTACATGATTGGATATATTTTAGGTTCGCCGACTTCTGAAGAAATTGTTACGTGCCCATCTGAACGATGCAAAAAAGTGAAACTCGAGCAATTTAAATTTGATGCATCTTCCTTCCAGCTCAGAGTACTTATCAAAAAAATAAAAGAGAAGTTTCAATTATTTTTTAATTATTTACAAGTGGAAAACATCTGATAACCAATATGTGAAAGAACCCAAATAAACCAAAATTGTACAACATATCATCGTAACTTGAAGACATGAACTGGTAGAAGTTTGGCTTTCTTAGGTGATAAATAGAGTAGCAGGTAGCAACAATGTCACTATTTAATGCCATCTTATAAGATTTGGCGTAATAATGAAATGATAATACTACTGAGTGATTGACAGCGCATTGAACCTACATGAGGCAGGAAAAATATGCAACACACCTCTTTTGATGGCACATATATGTAAGGAATATTAGCTTCCTCACAAAGTATTGGAACATGTGTAATCACATCGATAGGAGAAATATTCCCAGCAATTACACACAACCTACAAAGACCAAACCCAGTTGTCAATGACATTATGCAAGACAAATCACTGAGAATGATAATAAACAGCACAGCTATATCAAACGATAAAACATCAAAGTAAGCGAACAATCTATCAATGGTCATGACTTCATACCATAGCAAAACAGACAAACCCATGATCAGCAAGACTTAATATGGTTTTTAGAATTTTAGTAAGCATGTTACACCATAATGTATTTCTCAATGAGACATGGCGCAGACTTACAATGTTAGAGTACTATTACACGTAACTTATAGAAAGGGACACATAGTTCACTGTCCACCTAAATTGAAATCATGTCCTATTCGCTGACTGCTATTACCATCGCATCACGAAAAACAAGGACACGTAGCTCACAGTCACAGATCACAGCTCACTGTCCTTCAAATAAATTAATATACTCTTCATTAACAAAACTGTACATAGTAGAACCAACCAATTACTGGGCACTAAACAGCAAGAAAAAAATGAGTAAATTTCACAAAACTACATATACTTTATCAAACTATCGCAAAACTACAGATTTAACATATTGTATCATAAAACTATAGATTTAGCACTAAATTTTTCACAAAACTACAGATTTAATACCAAGTATCATAAAACTACATACTTACTATTGATGTTATCATAAAACTGCATATTTTAGAGTTTAAATCCTTAGCACTAATGTTATCTTCAAGCTATAAATGTTGTAGGTTTGTGATTAAACTGGTACTAAACTTGTAGTTTTGTGACAATTTTATTTCAAAATCTGTAGTTTTATGATACTTTATCTTAAATCGGTAGTTTTGTGATAAATTTGTTGTTAAATCTGTGTTTATGATACACCGGCTTAAATCTGTAGTTTTGTAGTTTTGCGATAGTTTGGTCGATGTATCTGTAGTTTTGTGAAATTTACTAAAAAAAATTACATGCTAGAGAAGAAGAGATATTAAAGTCCTAACCCTTTGTTCCCACGACGGATGCTCTTGACCACCTCCTTGACTCCCCGCTTCAGGCACTTGGCCTCCGATGCTGGAAAAAAACATATCAACGACCAAAGCATGACCAAAAACCTTAAACTGCAAAAGAAATCAACAGCGATTGGAATTGGGCGGTCCGAAAGGAAAAGGTGAACGCTCAGGAACCTCGCCGGACGAGCTTGAGCGTTCGCTTGCAGAGCTTCTTGCCGGCGAGAGGCTTCGCGATGGGCGCGAGCGCCGCTGGGGCCTTCTTCTTCTCCGCCTCCGTGTCGCTCCCCATCGCCGCGCCGCCGCAGACTCGCGTGTTCGCGCGCCTTTTGGGTGGTTCTGGAGTTAGGGCTTTTGGACTCGAGTCGAAAGCTTTGTTTACCTATCGGGGTTTTGGGCGCCCACGTTAGTGACTGAAATGTGGGACCATCTACGTCTACGTCAGAATAGCTCTTAGCCAGTTTTTGATGAGAAAGCAAGAAAATTCCCCAAACCCTACACCCTCTTCGTTTCTCCCATGCTCCAGAGTCGCCGCCGCCAAGTCGCCGCCCAGCAACGCCGGTCGGCCGCCTCTCCCTAGCGGCTCTCCCTCGCCGGAGCGGCAATCACGCCGCTTGCTTCTCCATCGCCGGCGCTGCCACGCCCCTGACTCCGAGCTCTTCGACGGCGTCAGCCGTCAGATAGCGCCACGACAACTCCCGCCGACGGCGGCGCGGCGCCCACCACTCCCCGCGGCCTCTCAGGGAGTGAGGCTTCTCCGGCGTCGCTCCCTCCGCGCTCCGCGGCCTTTCTCGTGTCGGCTTGATTGTTCTTAATTCGTTGGCATGGGCAAACCCAAAGGTGCGTCGTTTCCGCCTTTCTACATCCCACAGTTCCTCACTTTCTCTGCTAGATTCATTCGAAATGAGAGGCGAAGGTAAAAGCTTGTTCTACAACAGACAAGAAGGCCTCGCGGGAAGCTAAAGCGGATAAGAAAGTAGTGCTTGGAGTGAAGAGGAAGGACTTGAAGAGAAAAAAGGACAGAACTTTGAATGCTCCTGTTGGGAGTGAGGTTGCTGCTGAACATGGAACCACAGAAGGTATTAACATTTTTTTTATTTCTTGCTATGTCCTCCCAATTTTATTTGAATCGTGTCTTTAAATTAGTAATCAGTGATTAAACGTATAGCAGTAGTCCAGTAGCTCAAATTGTCACCTTGATTACCTGCAAAGTTGGAAGCAATGATGTAGCTAAGATCGGCAAACCTATTAAGGAAATAGGAGTGTCTCTGTGGTTGTTGATTAGCCATGCCGTAGCATGAGAATCAGATAATTCTCTGTGAATTCCTTATGGTGTTATTTTTAGCTCTTTATGTTGTTTATTAGGGATTTGTTTACATTGCAGGACAAAAGCATGAAATTTAGTTATGGTTTCTGCATAGTGTTTTACCTGTTCATCTTTGGTTGCTAGATAAAGGACTGGTACGAAAGAATAAGGTTGTAGCAATGAAACAGAAGAAGAACCAAATGAAACTAAAGAGCAGTCATACTGATTCTGATGACATGTTGGAACCCTTGACGAGTAAAAAGGATGAGACAAAGTTGAAGAACAAGAAGAAGAGCAAAAAGAATCTCAAAGAAGGCAGTAATCCTGTTGAGGGGCATCAAAGTTTGTCTGACAGAATTAATGCAGGAACGCCTAAGCTGAAGAAGGAACGGAGGATAAGGGAAGGGAGGAGCTCTGATGAGCCCAATAATGCAGAGGAAGTCTTGCATGGGAATCAAGATGAAGAAACTCCAACTGGTATTGTATCTTGTTTGCTACTCCATTACCATTTTCTTGTAACAAACTATATTCCCAATTCCTTCAGTATGCCACTGTCTCTTTTTGGATTTTGTGAACTACTCATTATTTCCTTAGTTAAACAGTATAGCTGGATTTATTTTGTGCAGCCCATGTTAACCAACTCACAGCAGAGAGTGGAGATATGGATATAGGGGAGCCTGAAGAAGTGAAGAGGGGAAATAAAAGCAAGACGAGTAGGGACTTTATACTTGTATCAAATCGAAGTTATTCTTAAGTATTTGAAAAATATTCTGTGCGTATGTTTAGACTTGTTGACAGTAATCGATCTATTGACTGCAGAGAAAACAAAGAAATCAGGGAAAAGCAGCAAAAAGGATAAGCATGCATCCAGCAGAGAGAACAAGTTGGACAGGCATGTTGAAGTTGATACTGAAAATGTTGATGAGATCCAATCAGTTGATGAAGATTGTTCCAGAGGAATGAAAAGTAATTGCTTTAGTTTTCAATCTTGATTACTGATATAATGGTTGGTTGTCGCATGCTGATTTTATCCATGGAGTTTGTTTGGTGGAAAAGTAAATTTCACAAAAGACAACAAAAAATTCAATGTATCCAAAAAACAACGTAATCAAATATCCTTTGAAACTAAGTGACTTAATTAGTAGAAAGAGTCTGTAGGAAATTCTGTTCAGGCATTGAGTTCATAATAAATTTGATAAGTGGACCTGAAGATCAGCTTGTTGGTTCCTCCAATTGCAGTCCTGGGGTCCAACCAATCTGCTCTTGTTTAATTTAGTTATGCTCCATTTTCTGTACTACTTTAAAAGAAGATAGTGGTGGTGGTAGTGAATCTGCCACCCCACCTACTCCCATTAGAAATTTTGCAATTACCCCTTGAACTTCTTAATATTAAAAAAATCAAATTTAAATGGATAGCCATATATAAAATCAAATTGAGTTGAATATTCCCTATAGCAAAGGAGTATGGGTTACACATTTCATGGAAAATATATTTTTATTTCAGATTTTATAATATATTTTCTTCTATTCGTAGCAAAGCACGGGCATTCAGCTAGTATATGTGTCAAACTGGTGCATTTAAAGTGCAAAACTTACCTGCGATTGTTTGATGTCTTAACAGAATGGATCCTAGAGTACAAACAGAAGAGGCCAGGCTTGAAAGTGTTGCAGCAAAGAATAGATGAGTTTATAACTGCTCATGAGGAACAACAAGAGCAGGTGTGTACCCTCCCTCCTCTTCCTTCCTCCTGTTGAAGAATCAAAATGACACTTTAATTTTCTTATTACAAGTTTCTTCTCTGGAAAACAACTGGAAACATTCAGTCTAGTATGGTAAAAACCCAATTTTGTGCAAGTTATACCTGTTTCTTGAAGTGTTGAGTGACTGTGGCAGAGTTGACACTATTTGTGTATCTGGTTTTTAACTATTCTTGAGGGAGTGCAAGACTTCTGGATGTTGGGTCTACAACAATGCATACCTACTTTTGCTGCCAAAATGAACTTTAGTTTGATTGTTGCCTGACACTTGCTTGATTTATTCAGGAAAGGAAAGAGAGGGAAGCACGCGCTACTGAGGATGGATGGACAGTTGTGGTTCATCATAAGGGTAGGAAAAAGACCACAGATACTGAAACTGGAACAGCTGTTGGCTCTGTTTCTCTAGCTGCAATGCAGGAGAAAATGGCTAATAAGAAACCCAAGGAAGTAGATGTGAATTTCTACAGATTTCAAAAGCGAGAAGCTCACATCAGTGGTATGTATATGCTCTTTCGAAGCTTTCCTATTATGGAGTATCTTTTACGCAGATTTATCTACTCTCAGTGCTATTAGTCGGAATATGTTCATCACTGTGCTGTTCCTCCCATAGTTTTGTTAAGCTTGAATAACTCTCGATAGCAGTAGATATGAGGCTGCAAATTTGTTTCTATTACTGTGCTGCATGATGTATTTTCTGCAACTTGTTAGGGTCGCAAAATGGCAAAAGCTGCCTGGAGCTAACTCCCAACTTTGTGTTTCTTGCGCAGAACTTGCGATGCTGCAGAGCAAGTTTGAACAGGACAAGAAAAGGATACAGCAGCTTCGTGCTCAACGGAAATTCAAGCCATACTAATGCTGCCCACTTTGGAGATTTATCCTCAGAGATGCAGTGCTGCTACCCTGTTGAAGGCCATACGCTGCATTCCTTTTTGACAGCAAATGTTTGCTCTGTTGGATAACTTTTTTGGATGTTTACTTCTTAATTAACTGAAACAATTTCACCCCTGCATTTGCAGTGCAGATGTATTGGTTTAAAATCATGCACGATGCCATCTTGTGCCTACCATGTATGTTACTTCTGTTAAGTTGTATCTTTTTTGCTGAACTCGTCCGAGGTCTTGGGCCTCTGCCTGTTCAGTTCTAGCCCGCCTTGTGAGTTATAGTCAAATCGTGACCAAGTGATTTGCAAGAACCATCTGAGCGGTCGAGCAACTCCCGCGATTTCAGCCCTGCGCCATGAATCGATTTTCTTATCTTGCTCTGTCGCCTTGAACCCCAAACCGCAACGCGACGCAGCTGCAAATCCCACGAGAGATCCCCAAAATCAGCAGCGAAACTCCCTGCTCCGTTAGTGTAAAAACCGCCCGGGGCTGAGCTGAGCTGAACAGCTTAACCATGGGGCGGCTCTCCAATGGCGTCCTGGGCGCCCTGAGCTTCGCCGCGCTCCTCGCCTCCGTGCCGCTCATCGGCGCGGGCGCCTACCTCCTCGACCACCCGGCCAGCGAGTGCCAGCGCCTGGTGCGGGTGCCCGCCGTGGCGCTCGGCGGCGCGGCGCTCCTTCTCTCCCTCATGGCGATCGCGGGAACCTGCTGCCGCGCCGCGCCGCTCCTCTGGGCCTACGTGTCCGCCATGTTCCTGCTCATCATCGGCATGTTCTTCGTCACCGCCTTCGTGTTCGTCGTCACCAACAAGGGCGTCGCCACCGCCGTGTCCGGCACCGGTTACGGGGACTACCGGGTCAGGGACTACTCGGAATGGCTGCGTGCCAGGATCGAGGATTACGAAACGTGGCACCGGATCGAGAGCTGCATGGCCGACGCGGCCGTGTGCGGCGGCTCCCTCACCGGGATCAACCCCGGCGAGTTCTACCTGCAGCACCTGCCGCTAATCCAGGTATGCATGGATCCGCTAGCTTGTTGCATTACATTGCATGCCTCATGCACGGACCCACTCGCCAGAGACCGAATAATACATTTTTTTATAAAGGAAATGATTTACATCTTCCGCCTCTACCAACAGACACTCCACTAGTGAGTCAAGAAGAAAAGCAACAGACACTCCACTAGTGAGTCAAGAAGAAAAGCAACAGAATTTCTATGAGACATCAGAATCACCATTTACCCTTGACACGGGAGCTCCTCTCAGTGTTCCTGTCGGTGGAGCTACTCTTGGACGAATTTTCAACGTTCTCAAGAAGAAAAGAAAGATAAACCTTGATGTTATGGGACAAACCCTATCTCCCTCCTAATAACATCCAAACGAAATATCGAATAAAAAATACGTAGAATCTATAACAATATTCTAAAGGAATTATGTCATCCAAAGTGAGATAAACCCCTGGTTACTGATTTCAAGAGTGTAGCTTCACTGTGCATAGTATCTCGCTTCTCTTGTGAAAGCATCAAGAATCAAGAATGGAGCCAACTAGAAGATGTGAAGATAACATGCATGGGGTTAGATAATTTCTTGTTATTGAAAATTATATCATTCCGACAACACCAAATCTAGACACTCCCTTTAGCCAGTTACCAAAAATTTGTTTAGCATTTCGGGGAGAGGGATGTTGAAAGCAAAAAAGACACATCGCCAAGCACACGGTGCGACATGGCAATAGAAAAACATTGCATGGTCTTATTTTTATGGCAAAAACAACAATGCTTTTCTCCTCCCCCAATTTCTTTTACCGAGATTATCTTTTGTTAGGATTACTTTTTTTGTGTAGGAATCACATAAAGATTTTAACTTTTAGTGGTATCTTTAACTTTTATAAGATCCTCTTGCGGATATTCACATTGGAGTTTATGATCACAGTATACATAAATTTAACCAAAAACTGGCCATTTTTTTTAGCAACCATGTAAAGCAATCCTTTTCATTCGACAGGGTTATATTCGCTAGACGATGGACTAAATCATTTCACTCGGCTAGTTTGGTTTCAACAATTGCCCATCTAAAATTTTTTTTAATGGTGTTGTACTCATAACCTCCGTCAAAGATGATTGTTTCTTGGAGCCACATTGTAGAGGGAAGGGTATTGCTCTTTGAGAGAGCGTGGTGCTAACCACGTATCCTCCTAAAATGTTATATCCGTCCCATTGCCTTGTTTAAAAGACCCATATAAAAAAAGTGGTCTTTCGCTCTCATTAAACCAGCCCAGAATTAAGATATCCTGGGTTTGTGTGACATTTGGGAGAGGGGTTTACCCTTTACCATTGCCATTGTTCCGTAGCATTGCCATTGCCATTGTCCGTAGCAGACTTTGCCATAGGCCTTCGGCATTGAGCAATTGAAATAGCCATTTGCTTAACAAGCATTTATTCTTAATGTTAAGGTTTTAGACACCTAGTCCAACTTGATCTTCTGGTCTACAAATATTTTCTCATTTGGTTAGTCTATACTTCTTTTTCTTACTATCACTACACTAGAAAAAACAAGACCTGTAGTAATCTAATCTTCGAAATACATCTTTGGGTATTTTAAAGAAGGACAACATGAACATGGACAGACTCAAAAGGACTAAATTAAGAAGGACTGATCTCCCACCATAGGAGATGTTTTTGCCCTTCTAGGTACTAAGTTTTCTCTCAAATCTATCATCTATCATTTTTCAATCAATATTTCGAAGTTTTTGGTAGTAATTGGGGATACCTAGGTATCTAAATGGAAAGGAATCAGAATTACAACCAAACAATTGTCTATATTGGTCCTTCATTTCCTTAGCCTTCCCAAAGCAGAAAATCTCATTTTTGTAGAAGTTTATTTTCAGTCCAGAGAGTTGCTCAAACACACTTAGAATACACTTAGAATGACCTTTAAATTTTTTGCCTGTTGAAAGTCATGTTGAAGAAATAATACCAAATAATACCTGTTCCATTCAACGATAAACTTCAGTTTTTAATTCTTTCTCGTTCCATATGTCAGCTACTAATCAATGGCCTTTTACTCTTTTATATAAAATTAAAAACGAAAATAAGTATTACCTTGTTCGTTTTCATTTATTCAAGATTGAACGTCGCAATGAGTTTCTTAATTTCTGAGGTTTTACCTAAGTTACATGCATATGAATCGATTTATCAGTAGCAATACAAGTACTACTATCAGTTATCGAAAAACATTATCAGTGTGTCACGTATCTGACTACCTCTGTCTCTATGACGTGACAACCATGCAGTCCGGCTGCTGCAAGCCGCCGGTGTACTGCGGGTACGAGCGCGTGAACGAGACGTTCTGGGTGGCGCCGGCGCGGGGCCTGGACGCGGCGGATGTCGACTGCCTGGAGTGGAGCAACGACCAGGCCGTGCTGTGCTTCCGCTGCAACGCCTGCAAGGCCAGTGTGCTGGACACCGCCAGGCGAAACTGGAGGGCCGTGGCCGCGCTCAACGTCGCCGTCCTCGCCATCCTCATGTTCGCCTACTCCCTCGCCTGCTGCGCCATGCGGGATCGAAGCCGGTACTACTGATCGATCACCCGTCGGCTTGGGTTTCTGCTGTCTAGTTCCTTTCCTAGTTGTGTAAAGTTTGTTCTGCAAATGCATCGGGTCATGTCTTTCTGATCATGTTTGGTGGATTTGTTCTGATCGAATGTGATCAGCAGTTGTAACCGGATATTTGAAGCAGAGTCAGGTTGGGCAAGAAAGAACCCATCTTGGCAGTGCCCGCTATCCATCAAGACATCAAAGCTGAACTTTGGAACAAGAAGGTTTAAAGCTTTGGAGAGTGCTCTGCATTCTGCAAACTGTGGAAGCTCTCGAGGAAACTACGGAGGAGATCCAATTCACCGACGTTTTTCTATTGTGTTATCTCTGACCGCTGGAAATTCAATTTATTTTGTTCGTTACTCTGAAACAACCAATTTCTTTTTTAATAATGGATAGAAAATCGACTGTTGTTAATAATAGTTTGTTCCCCTATTGTTAGGATACAAACAGCGTACTTAAACTCAACACCTAACAATAGGGGAACTAAAGAAACAATAAAAAGCTAAACGACTTAAAAAAAGAAAGCTAAAAGACTAAGCTTCAAAACCTCTTCTATGCCCTTACTTCAAACTTGCTCCATTCTTATATATCAACAACCAATCACATCGCTCATTTAATCGGTCTTGAGAAGCACTCAATCTCTCACAAACCGTAAGTATTAGAGATGCTATAGATTGTATAGATAGTACAACTGTTTTTTATTGGTATTTGTTACCATGTATATCTTCTCTAATTGAGGATCTATTGTAACTTCACGGTATACCGGCTATATCTATATTTTAATCTAGGTGTGAGGTATTCTTATAATGTATCTCTCTACATGGTATAACGAGCCTAGGTTTTCTCTTCCGTTGCCCTACTGCGCCACCGACTCTCGGTTCCGCCCACCAGCACGCTCTTCATGTCATCTCCCTCTCGGCGCTCCACTTGCACACGTGATTCCCTCACATGCACCTTGCTTCCAAACCGATCTCTTGCGCTCGGCGCTCTCCCTCGATGCCCTGTCGACCTCTTCCACGTTGTCCTCAACGTTGGCTGGCACCATGGCGGCGACTTCGGCGCCACGGCCGACCGGCGAGTCTGCTAACGCCATCTACATCAACCCCTACGCCACCGTCACTGTCAAGACACATGTGTTCATCAGCATGGAGACGAAGCACTCAATTTATAATGAGTGGAAGACCTTTTGTTGCCAAAATAAACTTTAGTTTGATTGTTGTCTGACACATTGATTTATTTGGGAGAGGGAAGAGGGGGAAGTACACGCTGCCGAGGATGGATGGACTTCGGCCCCGTTTGGATGGGACTAAAAAGTTTTAGTCCCTGTCACATCGAATGTTTGTACACTAATTAGAAGTATTAAACGTAGACTAAAAATAAAACTCATTTTATAACCCTGGACTAATTTGCGAGACGAATCTATTGAGCCTAATTAATTCATGATTAGCCTATGTGATGCTACAGTAAACATGTGCTAATTATGGATTAATTAGGTTTAAAAAATTTGCCTCGCGAAGTAGCACTCATTTATGCAATTAGTTTTATTATTGGTCTATGTTTAATACTCTTAATTAGCACTCAAACATCCGATGTGACAGGGACTAAAAAAATTAGTCCCTGGATCCAAACACCCCCTTCATCATAAGGGTAGGAAAAATACTACGGATACTAAAACTGGAGCAGTTGTTGGCTCTGTCTCTGGCTGCAATGCAGGAGAAAATGGCTAATAAGAAACCCAAGGAAGCCGATATGAATTTCTACATATTTCAAAAGCGAGAAGCTCACATCAGTGATATGTACATGCACTTTCGAAGTTTTCCTATTATGGGGTATCTTTTATGCAGTTTTAGGTTTTTGGCTACTCTCAATGCTATTAGTTATAAATACTTATGTCGACAGTGTAGGCCGTGACTATGGTATTTATAGAGTATTGGGATCGTTGATACAAGGATCTACACGAAATGAGTTCAAGCACACAAAAGACAAGGATTATACTGGTTCAGACCCCTCAAAAGGTAATAGCCTTATTTTAGTTTTATATGAAATTATGATGAAAATCGCAAAGATTACAATAGAGAACAACAGAAATGTAAAGTACCGACGAGATTCCTATCAAGAACAACTCGACGAGATCTAGGCGGCGATTTGTCTTCAAGTCATCCAGATTGCGTCTGCTATGGTGGTGGGTTGCACTATGATTCCATGATCCCATATCCTCTGGAGGGCTTTGTATTTATACCGCAGAATGTCTTGGACTCTAAGTAAAACTCGGAGAGTACCTTTAGCCTACAAGATCACAGAGATTGTATCCTCCTCGAATAGGACTCCAACATCTTTTATTCGGGATATAATTTTTTTGTTTGTTAGCCGAATTCTATAATGTTAAGGTAACCTTCCTATATACTAAGGATATGTCGTATTCGTATACTTCATGACCCCAAGGATAAAAGATATGCTTTATCCATAACCCTAACAACTTATAATATAACAGTGATCCGTTTTAGTTATAACATGGACATCTGGGACTTCAAACATTAACATTATCCAGTTCAACCGCTCATGGCTATTTTGGTGCTATGTTAGTAAGTTTCATTCAAACATCAAAGTAAAACTAATATTTTTTAGACTAGGATATGTTCGATCTGATATTAGGTTGCTATATTTTAGGACGGAGAGAGTACTATCTTTGTTATTTTTTGTAAGGCATATTTAAATTTCAAGCTTCTAAGATAAACTATTTTAATATGAACATTAAACTTTGAGCTTTATTTTCTCATAAAATATGTTCTTAGTAGCTATAATACTAATGGTGTCGAAGTACTTTCAAACATGAATCACTATGAGCCGTTCTAAATAAGAATATTGCATGTCAACCATCTGGTAGGAAGTCCAAAGTATATGTGTCTCTACTTTATAATTTGAGGTGAGGCCACTAAATTGAGTTTCTTCACGTCAACTAGATTGGTTCCCGATTGATCACGGAAAGTGAAAATAGACAGAGGGACCATGCTCTTTGCTCGATCCATATCTACCTCGGCGCCCACAGGGTAAAGTGGTCAACGGGCCCGGTCGATCTGATTGTTATCCGGGTTTATATCATCTACCTTTCACCTATCATCGGTGCCAAAGTTTGTCGTTGGCCATATAGAGCCTCCGTTGCTGAACCAATGATACAATTGGATAACATACAAATATACCATAACTAAATTGTATATCATTGTTACTATTTTACAGAATGTGACAAACAAAATATGACATCCATATATAAAAATTGAAATATGATTACATGAGAGCACATTCTTTAGCATTATCATAGCATTATCACAGCGAACGACACCTACAGATTGTATCAAACTTTTTGGCTAAAAACCAGTTATGTTTTTTATCCACAAAGCAAACGATGCCCTTGTCTCTACTTATCAAAATACTGATGCATCAACGTGCGGAAGACGAAAATGAATCGACAAGCTTCGCTGAGTGCCTGAGTCCATGATTGGAGTACATTCTTTCCTTAGCAAATATCCACGGCAGGTGGTAGTTCTCAAAAAAAAAAAGGGGCAGGTGGTTGGATTATCGTTCTCTCTAATCGTGGACATTGGTTGAGAGATTAACGCTCTGGATGACCTACGGCAAACTTTGCCCTAGGCCCTAGCAGATACGGAGTATACTCCTAGAAGAAAGGCAGACGTCCATTCGTCTCCTGTTCTGCCTGCGCCGTCGCGTCAGACGCGCTGATCCTCATCTCCTCGCTAGTTCGCCTGCCGCGCCGCCTGCGCCGATTTCCATCCATCGATCCATCCCGCGAGGGGAGCTTCCGCCTCCGGTGAGCACCCGTGCCGACCCATGCACATCCTCTTTCTTTCGGATTTGCCTCAACCCTATCTTCTCTTGTAGGTCTGGAAGCTTAGGTTTTCTCTTTGTCTTCTTGACCTTGGTTTTACTAATAATAGTTAGCTCCTCCCCCTCTTCTTGCTGAGTGGGTTGCTCGTGACGGCGCCCTGAGCTCCATGCTGCTGGAGGTGGTCCGGTGACGACTCCAGATCTTGTCCTCCTTCCTTTTGTTGAATTTGTGACTCGCTTCCATCCTAATATTTTGAGAGCATTTTTTAAAGAAATTTTAATTTTGCATATAATATACTGTTGCTAGATACTCCCTTCGTTCCATATTACAAGTCGTTTTGATTTTTTTCCAAGTTTATAGAGAAATATAACAACTTTTATAACATCAAATTAGTTTCATTAAACCTAACATGGAATATATTTTGATATGTTTGTTTGGTGTTGAACATATTGCTATGTTTTTTTATAAATTCGGTCAAATTAAAGGAATTTGACTAAGAAAAAAGTCGTTTTGAGACTGATAATATGAAACGAAGGGAGTACATTGTAGCTAGTGACGTCGACCAAACAGGCATCAAGTTATTGAATTCTTCTCTTTATTATGCACAAGCTAATGGGCAAGCTGAAACTTCTAACAAAAGTTTGATCAAGTTGATTAAGAGAAAGATTGCTGAACAACCTAAAAGGTGGCAAACTATCCTGACCGATTCATTATGGGCTTATTGGATGGCATGTCATAGAGCTACACAAGTGTCACCTTATCAGCTTGTATATGAGCATGAAACTATTTTACCTTGGGAAACTAACATCGGCTTAAGAAAGATTTCTTTGCAAAATAAGTTATCGGCCGATGATTACCACAGCTTGATGATTGATGACTTGAAAAATTTGGCACAAGTCCGATTACGTGCTTTAGAGAAAATCAAAAGAGATAAAGAAAGGGTTTCAAGACATTATAACAAAAATATTGTGCCAAAGATTTTAAGGAAGGGGAACTTGTTTGGAAATTGATTTTACCGATAGGGACCAAAGATAATAAGTTCGAAAAATGGTCACCAAATTGGGAATGACCTTATCGGATTCATCGTTGTGTACCTAACAATGCATACATGATCGAAGGTCTTGATGGAGAAGTTTTCGGGAAAGCTTTAAATGAAAAATATTTGAAGAAGTATTACCCAAGTATTTGGATCAATTCATAATCGGTTGTTTAGATGATATATGATAAAACCGATGTATGATAACATCGCCTCAAGATGGCCGATATCTATTATCGCCTTTAGACCAAAAACATGACAAAACTTCGAAAGTATAAGTGTGGGAGCCAAAATCGGCTGAGAAGCCGATGAATATATTACATAAAAATATTTAAAGTATGATGAGATAAATGTATCAAGAGTCTAAAACTATTACATCAACCCAAGAAAGCATGGATTGCCGATATCGCTCGCAGGTAGATTTGGTCAACTTCTTCAATAACTTTAGTATCATCAGTGTTTGTCCCTGGGATTAGCTTCAGGGCTTTGTTTTGGGATGCTAAGTGTTTGGCCGATGCTTTCAATTTTGCTCGCTGGGTTTCAATGGCTTTTGGGAGATCGGCTAGTTTTTGCTTTTCTTCAGTAATCTCTTTACGAGTTTGTTTCAATCTAGCCAGGAGATCAGCTTCTTGTCGTTCCAGCTCGGCTATATGTTTTTGGGTTGCTTCTGGGCCAGCAATTAGCTCATCGAGTTTAGCTTTGTCCTCGTTTACTTGTTGTCGGCTACTTTGAAGGGTTGACTCCAAAGCTTTAAGTTCACGCCGATCTGCAAGTCTTTGCTGCGCCCTTTGAACCTTGATTTGATGATACTCGAGGAAGGTTGCTGGAAATATAGCATCGATGACTTCATCAGGCAATTGATCTTGGATTTCTTCGAATCTGCTCCTGATCGGCCCACAGTTAGTGACTAGGGCATCCAAGGAGGCATTGAGCCGATCGGCTATGTCCAGTAGTTGGGATCTTAGGTTTTTAGAGATTGGAGACTTGGCCTTGCTGGTAGTTTCTTCGTTTTCCTCATCCAAGAACTGCCTAATGTCAAAAGAAAACATATCGGCTAAATTCTGCAAAACGAGATTGGTGTTTAGTAACAAACAAGATTGAGTCGATGAAGTGTATTGGTAAGTTTACCTGAGCCATCGGTGCAGCAGTGATTTTTTCTTGTTCTTCTACATGGTGGTTACTAGCGGCAGAGGAAGCTTGATTACTTGGAGATGGCCGATGAGGAGAAGCCGATGGAGCTCTTGGCTGAAAAAGAGATAAATATTAGTTGTTTCTATATCGACCGATGATGAAATACTAAGGGATGTCGAAGCTCACTGATGCTACTGGAGAAGCTTGAGGACTTGGAGACAAGGGCAGCATCGGGAAGTGTTTGTCCTTGGCCATAACCGATACCATCTTGGGTTGCAAAAAGCAAGGGTTAGCGAAATTTTGAGAAAGATTAGAATTAAAGATGAGTTATGTTTTACCTTCACTTTGCGGATTGTTCTGCGTTGACGGGGTTGAGGTGAAGCTTGGGTATCAGATTTGGCTAGTGACCTTGGAAGGGTAGCCACATCGGTTGGCTTGGGATCGGCTGCAGATTGGTTTTCAGTATCACTTATATCGGCTGCAGCCTTATCAACTTCTTCTTCCATGATCGCTTCATCTAGGAAAGCTTCGACATCAGAGTCGAGTGGGGGATGCTATCGACAGGCTTCTTTGGGGATGTAACTTTGGGTTTCTTTGTCAGCTTCTTGATGATCGACAGTTTACGCTTTCCACCGGCCTTAGATATCGGCTCCCTGACTTGACCTTCTAGCAATGATGCCACCGTAGGGGCAGTGAAGCCGATGATCGATGGAGCCAAGTCTCCTGATGGCATTAAGGCTGGTGCATACACAATTGGCTAGCCACTTATGCTTTGGGCTGGAGGAAGATTGCTTGGGACCTGCAAAGATAAGGTCAGATAATTTTAAGGGTAAAGTTTGAGAATAATTGAAAATAAAAAGAAGATTGATTTACCTGAGGGCTAAGGAATGGAATCATTGTGGTCAAGTAGAAGCTGACCAACAGATAAAATAAGTGTTTCTTCCATTCACTCCACCATTTATCAAACAATTGGCTATGCAAGAGATAGATGTTTACATGATTTAGAGATCCAAGTATAAGGCCCTCAATGCTCAGAATTCTGTCCGTTTGTAGAGCCGATGTTACAATGCCCCTTGTCTGAATTTTTCTTGCAAAATACAAGACGATAGGGAGTTGGCCTAGTCTAAGTTGTCTTGCAGTCGATGTTAGATGAAAAAATTCATAAGATACTTGTACATTACGGCCTTGAGATACCCCTGTTGGAAGGATGCATGGAGAGATGGCTGATACAAAATTTTCTCTTGAACTAGGATCGGTTGCATCATTCAAGTCATTTAGCCTTAAGTCGGCTCGGAGCTCATAATCTATAAAATTGACACAAGGAAACCAGACCCTTGCAGCTTTGAGAAACCCATCATAGAACTGATGAAACCACTCTTGAAAAGTTTCAGCCTATGGCCCTGATCCAGGATACGTTGATGTTGCCTCGCCAAAGGACATGCATCAGCGTGAGCTAGCTTTCTCATCGTCTGAGTGGTCCAATGGAAAGCTTGATGATTACAAGGGGATTCTTTCAGCAACATTGATTGTATAAAGGTTTAGCCAGAGATGAAGAAACCACCAAGGTCCTCCATAGCTGACAGAGGATCCAGAGAGGAGTTTAGTTGTTGATTAGCTTAAGATTTGATATACAGCTCCAAGTAAAAACTTGCCCAAGGGGATTGATTTCTTTGATACTAGTGCTTGGGCCAGGTGTTGCATGTTGGCTGTTGGGCCACAGGTGGATTGACAGAAAACAAACCTTTCCAGCCAAAGATTAAGGAAAGCTATGAGTTTCCTATCTGTTACTGGACCTGTGCTGATGTGTTTAGATATATATCCTGACCAGTCTCCCACGTTCTTGGTTGACAGCTTATGCTCATATTTGACTTTCAAGGAAAAGAGGTTAGCCGATGAAGTGATGTCCAAGCCAGTAAGCATCTTGATATCCAACAAAGTGGGGGTCATCGGTCCTTGGCCAAATAAGAAGGCATTAAGAGTATTGGACCAGAAATATGCAGCCGATAATAGCATGGGTTCATCTTTCTTCATATCGGCTAAAGACAGAGTTAAGCATTAAGCTATGCCCATTTCTTCCCACATAGATTGCTTGGAGGCCGATATCCTTTTGTACCATGTTCTCCATCCATCCAAGCTAGAGGGCCAAGATCTAAACACAGTTTGCCAATCGGCCAGATTGGGCTTGGTTTGCTTATAAGGGATTCTATCAGTCTCGGCATTGATGAGGTAGCAAGGGTCTACATCGCTCATCGGCCCAAGGAAATAGTGGGTTGGTTCTTTCAAAATCGGGATGGCAATTTGGTCTCTTAAGTGCTACAATTGAAGAAGAACATGGATAAATCAAGAATTTGCTGAGAAAGGGGATCTAAGAACAGAATTCAATCTAGAGCGGGGGCAGTGAGCAAAAGAAGCCGATAAAGCTTAAAAAAAATTCAAGGAGCGTACCAGGGGGATATCAGTGATGGAGGCCATCGAGCTTTGAGAGGACGGTCGCAGAGGGGTCAATGGAGATTGCTGCCGGATAAGATGCGTCGCCGATGAGGTCGTCGGAGAAGACGAGGAAAGCTGCGCGGTTTTGGGCATTAGTTGGCTTGAGAAAAAGTAATGGCATGAGGTTTGAGGCTGAACCTATTGGTATTTATTGCACGAGCCTAGTAACAATCATAATACAAAAACCCTAGATTTTTGTGGATCTAAGGGATAATACCGCAACATATCAATTTATACTTCGAAATTGGGGGCATGTGTTAACAGTAAAATTTGGTAAAGATATGCCAGCAATCAAGATTGGATCCGAGGCGGATTTGAAGGAATAAGGGAGTTTCCCAAAACAGACAGCGCATCGGCTGGAGCCGTATCGGCTGATATGGAATCGGACTCGGGCAGCCGATATGAGTGATTTGAATCGGACTCGGTTGAGCCGATACGGGTAGCCTGGGTTCGTCTTAGCTTCGAAGAAGGGTTTAAAGATATTGCCGATTAGGAATTAAGTTCAAATAAGGCAATTGTATCTATTAATTAAGGATAAGAGTTAGTTTCCTTTTGTAATATTGTGGTAAGAGTCCACCTAGGACTTGTTTGTTTAGGCAAGTTGTAAATAGTGTCCGGTAAGGACAAGGTTTGTATGTGTGGGTATAAATATAATCCCGAGGTCTATGTAAAACAACATCAGTTCAATCAACACTTTCGGTGCATCGCCATAATTTTCCTTTACTTTTCGATGAGTTCGTGCTTCGGGTTTGTCAGCTGGAGGTATGGCTTGTTAAGTTATCACATAAATTATCCAATCTAAGTCGATGGCTGGTTTAGCTGTATCGGCCGGGGCTTTTCTAAGATTTTGTCGGTATCGGCTAAATCAGCTCATTAGCCTAGATTGGCATAAGGTATCTACCACCCAAAAAACACTCAAGGACTTGATTGTCTAGATATTATGCATCATTTTACATTTTTTGCTACATCAGCCATAGTCCTAATTAGAATCATGATCTCTAGCCTGTCTCTTGTTTGTAATAGGGGTAGCATCGGAGTTTCAGTCGATATTATCTGATATAGCTGCTTAGTTGTGTTTAAATTCCTTTTAATTATGTTTTTCATGTTATATCTGCCCCTTATATAAAAGTATCACTTTAGTTAAATATATCAAGCTTGTCTTAATATATTTATTTAGATTGATATTCTTGTATAACGCTATATCGGAGTATTAGCCGATATGGTATCAGTTTTTAACCTAACTATGATTTCATCGACTAAGATCTAATCTTTGCCAATCGGCTGTCGTATGTCTAACTCAGCTTTATTGTATATCTTGTTGGTTGCAGGATCAAACCAACTGGCATGCCCTGAACACGTTTTCTAAGAGTTGGACCTACACTGAGTTAAGCAAATCTCCCAGGCCGCCGTGTTTTCGCATCAACACGCTTCTGGCACGTTTTTGCGTCAACAGATTCTGTGCAAGGTGGTACTATTTTGATGGGTGATAATACGCCATGCAAGGTTGCAGGTATTGGAACAATTCAGATCAAGATATTTGATGGCTGTATCAGAATATTGTCAGATATACAACATATTTCAAATTTGAAGAGAAGTCTCATCTCTATATGTACTCTTGACCGCAAAGGGTACAAATATTCCGGTGGAGATGGAATTTTGAAAGTAACCAAAAGCTCTCTTGTTGTGATGAAAGCTGATATTAAAACTACCAACCTGTATCATCTACGAGGTACAACTATATTAGGTAATGTTGATGCAGTTTCAGATTCATTATCTAATTCTGATGCTACTAATCTTTGGTATATATGTCTTGGGCATATGAGTAAAATTGGTTTGGCAGAATTGAGCAAGCGAGGATTTCTAGATGGATAAGGCATCAGGAAGCTCAAATTTTGTGAGCATTGCATCTTTGGCAAGTATAAGAGGGTGAAGTTCAACACATCTACACATACTACAGAATGTATTCTTGATTATGTGCATTCTGATTTATGGAGGCCTGCTCGTAAGACATCCTTTGGAAGTGCTCGTTATATGATAACTATCGTTGATGAATATTCGCGAAAAGTTTGGCCTTATTTCTTGAAGCACAAACATCAAGCTTTTGATGTGTTTAAAAAACGAAAGATTATGGTTGAAAGATAAACTGAAAAGAAAGTGAAAATACTTCATACTGACAATGGGATGGAATTCTGTTCTAAGATATTTAAATCATATTGCAAGCCTGAAGGCATTGTGCGTCATTACACCGTTCCACATACACCTCAACAAAACGGTGTAGCTGAGCGTATAAACAAGACAATTATATCAAAGGCCCATTGTACGTTGTCTAATGCAGGTTTGTCTAAACAGTTTTGGGCGGAAGCCGTTTTCACTACTTGTTATCTTATTCGGTCATTCAATTATGTCATTGACAAGAAGATTCCAATTGAGGTATGATATGATTTCCCAGCAAATTATCCATACTTAAGAGTATTTGGTTGTACTGCTTATGCTCATGTTGATAATGGTAAATTGGAGTCTAGAGCTATTAAGTGAATTTTTCTTGGTTATCCGTTTGGTGTGAAAGGCTATAAGTTATGGTGTCCTGAAACTAGAAAGATTGTGATTAGTAGAAACGTTGTCTTCCATGAATCAGTTATGTTACATGATAAGCTTTCTACTAATGTTCCTGTTGAGAGTCAATAGAAAGCAAGTGTGCAGGTGGAGCACTTGATCAGTTCAGGGCATGTATCAAAAAAGGAAGATGTTGCTATTAACTAAGATGCATCTGTTAGTGAAGATTCAGATTCTTCTACTGTCGAACAATCGTCAAAACATTCTATTGCAAAAGATAAGCCCAAAAGGAATATTAAACTCCCTCAAAGATATATTGAAGAAGCGAACATAGTTGCTGATGCTTTGAGTGTGGCAGAAGAAATTGAAGATAATGCAGAATCTTCTTCATATTCTGAGGCTATTGTTTCTGATGATTGCAATAAATGGATAACTACTATGCATGATGAGATGGAGTCATTTTAAAAGAATCATACTTGGGAATTGATGAAATTGTTAAAGGAGAAGAAACCTATTCGCTGCAAATGGATCTTCAAAAGAAAGGAAGGCATATCTTCAACTGATGAGGCAAGGTACAAAGCAAGGTTAGTTGCTAAAGGTTATAGCTAGATTTTAGGTATTGATTTCAATGATGTTTTTTTTCTGTTGTGAAGCATAGTTCAATTCACACTTTACTCGGTATTGTTGCAATGCATGATTATGAACTAGAGCAAATAGATGTTAAAACTGTATTTTTACATGAGGTGTTAGAATAGGACATTTATATGGAGCAACTTGAAGGTTTTGTTGTTCCTGGAAAAGAGAACCTAATCTGTAGGTTGAAGAAATCTCTTTATGGGTTAAAACAGTCACCTAAATAGTGGTATAAGAGATTTGACTCTTTCATGTTTTCTCATAAGTTCAGAAGATCCAATTTTGATAGTTGTGTTTATCTCAAAGTTGTTGATGGTTCAGCTATATATTGGCTTCTTCATGTCGATGATATGTTGATTGCTGCAAAAGAGAAATCAGAGATAGCAAAATTAAAGGCACAATTAAGTAGTGAGTTTGAGATGAAGGATTTGGGTGCAGCGAAGAAAATTCTCGGTATGAAAATTACTAGAGAAAGACAATCTGGCAAGTTATATCTTAGTCAGAAAGGTTATATTGAAAAAGTTCTTCGTCCTTTCAATATGCATGATGCAAAACCCGTGAGTACTCCTTTAGCTGCACATTTTAGATTATCTTCAGATTTATATTCACAGTCAGATTATGATGTTGAGTACATGTCTAGAGTTTCATATTCAAGTGCAGTTGGTTCACTTATGTATGTCATGGTATGTTCTCGTTCTGATTTATCACATACTTTGAGTGTTGTCAGTAGATGCATGGCTAATCCTAGCAAAGAGCATTGGAAAGCAATTCAGTGGATTTTCAGATACCTACGTGGTATTTCTAGTGCTTGTTTGCAGTTTGGGAGTTCTAGAGATGGACTTGTTGGTTATGTGGATTCAGATTTTGCTGAAGATTTGGATAGGAGAAGATCGCTCACAGGTTATGTTTTCACTATTGGAAACTGTGTTGTTAGTTGGAAGATAAGTTTGCAAGCAACTGTTGTCTTATCTACTACTGAAGCGGAGTATATGGCTATTTTTGAAACTTGTAAAGAAACTATTTGACTTAAAGGTTTGTATCCTTAGCTTTGTGGAGTTACGTCTTGCATTGATATATTTTATGATAGTCAAAGTGCATTATGCCTTACAAAGAATCAGATGTTCCATTAGAGAACAAAGCACATTGATGTGAGATATCACGAGGTGTGATTTCTGAAGGTGATGTCAAGATATGTAAGATAAATACTCATGATAACCCAACTGATATGATGACAAAGTCAGTTCCTGCTACTAAATTTGAGCTTTGCTCAAGCTTGGTTGGTGTTACAGTATAATCCTAAATACTATTTGGCACGTGGTGATTTTATCTACATGAGATATTTTTTTATTATTGATGATTTTTATGCTACAAGAAAAAATTCGTCTTAAGGTGGAGATTGTTAAATATGTGTTCTGAATTTAGGTCTACAATATATTTGGATTAGTTTCCTAGTATGTCATTTTCTATTATGAGTCTTTTCTTTTATCTCCTATATATACTTTTATAAGCCGTACGGGAAGGGGTGACGTTCCCATTGTTATTTTTCTATATTTGTAATCAACTCCTCAATAGTGATCATTGCCGGTTGGCACTCATGGTTTTTTTCCGCAAGAGTTTTTCACGTAAAAATCGTGTCTCCGTTGTGCATCTATTTTCTTAACACATCATGTCATTATGATCGTATTTGGTAGATTATTCAGATAGAATATAATCAGAAACTGTAACCGGATAGTAAAAGCAGAGTTTTGTTGGGTTAAAAAAAAGAAAAAATCTTGGCATGTCTGGCTACCCATCAAGCGCAAAGTTAAATTTCGGAACAAACAAACTCCAGTTTTTACTAGTGCTCTGCATTCTGCGAACGTGGAAACCAAGGATGCTACAAAGCAGATCCGATTTACCAACCGTCCTATTTTGTTTTTATCTCTGACCGCTGAAAATTCGATTGCTTTTGTCTGAAACGGGTCCCTGCAGGGTGCCCTGGTTTCCACAGCGATCGATCATGCGTAGGAATGTACTAACATGGATTGTCGGGACACAGGTTTGTACGTTGTCAAGCAAACTGAATTTGACTTGAATCAAGTTGCGCACAAAGAAAAATATGATGGTATGATTCTGAAAGCGACATCAGATTCTGAATCAAACACGGTAGCGTGAACAGTTTTGAAAGTCCTAAAAATCTCTGCAAGTTGCCAATCATCTGGTAGTCTGCAGCGGTAGGGCTTCTGTGAGCAACTAATCAGTAATTAGGAGTACTATATTGGCTCGGTTAGTCGTGCAATGCAGATTTTGACCTCCACCGCCACGACGCCACCAACAAAGCTAAAGCGAAGAGTAAACCATACTACTACTCTGCACCCTTCATTTTTCCTCTCGCAAGAGCACATCTCCTCGCTCTGATTTCATCATGAAGTCGCAGAAGAACAACCTGTCTCTTCCCAAGCGATCGGCTGCCATCGCGGCGCCGATCGCTCTCCTCCTAGTGGCAGCGCTCGGGCTCATCTCGCTTTATGACTTCACCTTCGCTGATCGCTACCCGTACATTGACGCCTCGTCGTCGTCGTCGCCGCCGCCGTCTCCGGCCACCGTCAGTAAGTGTAACCTTACGCGGGGCGAGTGGGTGCCCGACGGCGAGGCGCCGTACTACACGAACCTGACGTGCCCGTTCATCGACGACCACCAGAACTGCATGAAGTTCGGCAAGCCGAGCCTCGAGTACGTGAGCTGGAGGTGGAAGCCGGACGGGTGCGAGCTCCCCCGCTTCGACGCCGCGAGGTTCTTGGAGACCATGAGGGGCAAGTCCATGGCGTTCGTCGGGGACTCGCTCGCCAGGAACCATTTCAAGTCTTTGCTGTGTCTCTTGTCCAAGGTGCGTAGATCAGTCACGGTGTACGCTTGTGCAGTTTTTGGCTTCTCTCTGCTCGATCTGTTGGTGTGATGCAATGGAGGCCGCTTGGTTATGAGTGTGTCGCAGGTGGCGCAGCCGGTGGAGGTCGTCGGCGCGGCGCCGGAGATCGACGTGACGGGGAGGGCGGTCCGGAGAGACTACCGCTACGACAGCCATGGCTTCACGGCTTCGCTCTTCTGGTCGCCCTTCCTGGTGAAGACCAACCTAGCGAACGCGACGCTCGGCTTGTGGGACCTCCACCTCGACACCGCGGACACCCGGTGGGCGGCGCACGTCGCGGAGTTCGACTACGTCGTCCTGTCCGACACCAACTGGTTCCTCCGCCCGTCGGTGTACTACGAGGGCGGGCGCGCCGTCGGCCGCAACGGCGCCGCCCCCGTCACCAACGCGACCGAGATCGCCGTGCCCCGCGCCGTGCGCGCCGCGTTCCGCACGGCGCTCGGCGCGCTCGCCGCGGCGCCGGGGCGGTTCCGCGGCAAGGCGATCCTCCGGTCGGTCACCCCCGCGCACTTCGAGAACGGCGAGTGGAACACCGGCGGCGACTGCGTCCGCACCCGCCCGTTCCGGCGCGGCGACCGCGCCCTGGGCGCCGTGGAGGCCGAGTACCGCGCCGTGCAGGTGACAACAAGAACCTTAATTTTCCATTTTCCAAGATTCCTGTAGGTTATCCGATTTAGCAACAGAATGCGATGCGGTCTGCTCGTGCCACAGGTCGACGCGGTCAGGGAGGCGGAGGCGGCGGTGAGGAGGAACGGCGGGGAGCTGCTGCTGCTGGACATCACCGAGGCGATGGACCTGCGGCCGGACGGGCACCCGAGCCGGTACGGGCACCGCCCGGGCGGCAGCGTGGAGGGCAGCTTCGTGGTGGACTGCCTGCATTGGTGCTTGCCGGGGCCGGTTGACCTGTGGAGCGAGCTGCTGCTCCACATGCTGATCGATCAATAGTACTTATTCGAGTAGATCGTGAGCTCAGTTGCTCTGCCAAAATTGTTTAAACGGCTGTTTGTGGAGTGCAATCAGTGCATCATACCTGGAGATCATTTCTGTAAAATCTGGAAAGTTATACTGTTCTGTAAATTGAGAAAGGCTAATATATTGATTTTTTTTCTTCGAAAGTGATGTGGCACCTGCTAAACTCAATTGATCGATTTAAGTTTGTTTGCCGTTTTGGAAAAGATCCACATTGTTCCAACCAAACACTGCATAGTTGATATTCCTATTTTATCAGGGACACTATGTCCAACCGTTAATCTTGTTGACTTGATTTAAAAGATCATTTTCTGCCTTGTGGCTGGATTGGATTATGCATGGTTACCATGTGGAGTGGTGATCCATGACACCAAAGTCCAAAGTCCAAACCGAGAAACCGACATTACCAATTGGAGTCTGGAGGCACGAAATGGGGAGCTCAGCGACGTGGAACGTGTACTCCATGATACCTGCGCTGTTATAGTATCAACTCCAGAAATAGAACCAATGTCCACTTGTCCAGATCGTGATCAAGGGCTGAACAGATGTTGCACGTACCATGATCGATCATAATTCCCTTTCAATAATACAATAATAAGGGCTTCCTCGAACTTCTTTAAATCTTACCTTAGCATTTCAGGAAACATCTCCATCGGGCTCTCCTCATTGGATTCTACACACATATCTGAAATTCTTAATTGGTGAGGTTCAGAATGTTTAAGATATTCAGGTATCCGAATAACTCTTATCACAGGATGCAGTATTCTAATTGTGCTGCAATTAATGTATCAAGATGCTGCCTGCACCCCTTAATTCTGCATCTTGGATCCGATCCTCCTCTTCAGAATTGATAATCCATTCATGCAGAATGGGGTTGACTTCGACGTGACAGCGAGTATTGCTGTCAGAATGCCAACACAGCATATCCTGAACGTTAGGAAGACATCGCATTCAGTGCACATACGATCAGCCGTGAACTAAATAGCTTAATTAATCTTCTTTTGTGAGATGAGATAAGACTGGTGTTTCAACAGAGAAAAATGGCATTTTTAGTGTTGAGCTTCTTTTGCATTCTGTTGAAGCATGTTCCAATCGAACTTGAGAGCCTTTTGCGTCTCAGCAAATGTGGTGTAACATCGATTCGCATCCATGTCACTTGTACAATACAGTGGAAGAGAAACTAAGACTAAACTGATGCATCATGCTCTGATGCCTAACCACCGAGCAAGTGGAGCAGCAGCTCGTTCCAGGCGTCCACCGGGCCGGGCAAGCACCAATGGACGCAGTCGATGCCGAAGCCGACCTTCTTGTGCGGCCAGTGGCCGTACTGCCCAGGGTGCCCGTCGCCGCGCATCTGCATCATCTCGCTGACGTCCATCAGCAAGAACCGCCCACCCGCCGCTGCGGCGGCGCGGAACTCCTCCACCTGCGCGGCGTGGAACGCGGCCTCCGTCTCCGGGAGGCCCGTCTCGTTGCTCCGCATGGGCCGCGTCCTCAGGCAGTTCCCGCCGTCGTACCACTTGCCGTTCTCGTAGTGCGGCGGCGCCACCGTGCGGACGATCACCGTGCCGCGGAACACGGGGTGCTCGCGCAGCGCGCGGAGCGCGGTCCGGAACGACGCGCGCACCGCGTAGTCCGGGGGCGGCGGCGGCCCCGTGGCGGCGGCGGTGGCGTTGGGATCGCCGCCGCCACAGTCGTTGTTGCACCCGACGAGGCGGCCTCCCTCGTAGAGAATGGTGGGGCGGGTGAACCACTTGGCGCCGTTGAGCACGACGTAGTCGTAGCCGGCGACGCCGCGCGACCACTCCGGGTCGGCCTCGTCGAGGAACACATTGTGCGGGTCCATGAACTGCAGCGCGCCGGCGCGCGTCAGGTTCCACCGCACCAGGAACGGCGTCCAGAACACGCACACGGTGAAGTTGTGCGCGCGGTAGTGGTACTTGCGCGTGCAGTGGATGCAGTCCTTGGCCTCGATCTCCGTCGGGAACTCCACCTGCGCGGCGACGATGTGTCAACCGTGATCTCGAGCATCAAAATGCGCGGCGTTACGTGCAACGTCGATGGCAAGTGTTTCGTGTACAAACGCGCGTACCTTGGAGAGGAGGCAGATGAGCGACTGCATGTGGTTGCGCGCGACGGAGTCGCCGACGAAGGCCATGGACTTGCCGCGCACGAGGCGGAGGAAGGCGGCGGCGTCGAAGCGGGGGAGGTCGCAGCCGTGGGGCCGCCACCGCCACCGGAGGATGGACTGCAGCCCAGGCTTGCCGTACTTCATGCAGTCCTGCCGGCTGTCGATCAGCGGGCACGTCTCGTTGGTGTAGTACGGCGCCGCCGGGTCGGGCACCCACTCCCCCCTCGCGACGTCGCACGCCGCGCCTCCGCCTCCGCCGCGGGCGTTGCTTGCACGGGTCGACGACGATCTCGCCGACGTGCCATCGATGTACTGGCGTGGGCTCAGCGTCAGCGAGGAGTAGTTGCAGACGGTGAAGGCGACGAGAAGGAGGATGAGGAGAAGCCCGGTGGTGGAAGCCGCTCTCCGGACGAGCAGGTTGTTCTGCTTCATTTCGATCGTCTTGCGAGGCAAGATGAGTGCTGATGTTTTCATCAACTTTTGGGAGTTAAGGACGGCGGATTTGGGATGTGCTATCTGTTGCTAGCTGCGCGCCTGCGCGCGCGCCAACGTGCACGAACATGTGCTGCTTGATCCAGCACGTAGTCGCCACAAACTCAGGGAGTCAACTCAATTCTCTGCATGAATGAATATAACAGAATACTCCAATTGTTTACTGCACTGTGCGTATAGAAGGAAGTGCTCATTGCTCAACGGTGATTGGTACACCCGAACGGCACTCGTGCTGCCGAGCAGCCGAGGTCACGGGTCACGGCGGAGGCGTCTGGTCCGGTAACAAAAGCGCGGTGTAGCTTAGGAACCAGCAGTGGCGGCCGGTCCGCGGTAAATGGCGCCGGTTTGCTTCGTTAAGCCGAGGCAGTGGCTGGATGTTTTTTTTTTATCCCCAAAGTCGTAAACAGGGCGAGCGCCAGCTGAACGCGAAGAAAAACGAAAGCCGAAAGGTAGTGAGCGGGAATGGAGCGAGCCAGCGAGTGCTGGAGCGTGCCACGTCATCTCTCTCTCTCCATGTGCGCGCGCGCGCGCGCGCAAGAATCCACTTGCGCTGTTCTAGAAATGAAGTATACAGAAACTCAAGTTAGCTCTAGAAATGAGGTAGTATTCAAAAAAGAAATAGTTTTACAGGCACTTTTCATACGAGGACGAGTTGACGGCAAAGCTCGTTCAACCATTGATTCGGAGCCGCGTAACAAGAACAATCCTAGTGCTTTTGCCTTGATTTATTTAACGGAATTTTTCATCGAGCAGTTAGTGGCCTCACACTTATTTCTCCGATCTTAAATTAACAACGAAAATTATTTAACAACAATAGCTAGGATATTTCTCATGAACTGATTAGGGCCCAGTGCAATTTAAAACTCCCTCAGCTATGTCTCGAATATGATTTTACCCAAAACCAGATACAGAGGCTTCTTTAGCTATGAAAACCGATTCGTTTGGTCAGCCTAAGTGGTTTGAATGGTGATTTTGTTCTACGTGACGTGGTATCTTGACTTAATTTTCATCCCACATAATGTTTACATGGCGCTTACATAGAATTTGATTCAACAAAAGTATTTTAAAAATTAATTGCCCCCATCTATCAGTGACTCTTCCACTCCACCCCTTTTCTCTCTCTCCCTCCTCTTCTCTTATGCAATAGTTGCAAGGCATATGACGTTCGACAGTGTTTTTTTTGAGGGGTTGAGAACTCTTTCTCTTCACACGTAAAACGGAGCGATGGATTAACACACGATTAATTAAGTATTAACTTAAAAAATTTGAAAAATGGATTAATATAATTTTTACAACAACTTTTGTATATTAAGTTTTTGTAAAAAAAAACACATCATTTAGCAGTTTGGGAAACGTACACGCGAAAAACGAAAGACATGAAGTTGGGAACTTAGGGAAGAACACAGCCGAAGACATCTATAATTCAACTGCATGGCACCGGCTGCAAGGGTCCACCACATTTAACTTAGCTGTGGGGGGAACTTTCCCCTCAACATATGTTCTAATAGCCAAGAGTGATTTATGAGCGTCCATGAGAACATCCTTGTCCCTTGATATGCATTTACCATATTCTGCGATAGCGCACCATGCTTTATGAGCTTCCGTGAGAATATCCTTGTCCATTGATATGCATTTATCATATCCTGTGACAGAGCACCTAGTAGCTCCATCAGTTGTATCTAGCGTAAGGGACTCAAGTGATGATGTATTCTGAAGAATATGACATGTTCGTTCAACCATGCTCTTCGCAGAGCAGAAACCAATGATCTTCACACTTTTGAGGTTCTCATGTCGGTGTTCTGACATCTGCCTCGGATGAAGGGTTCTCCAAACACTGAATCTTGCTCAATGCGACGCTGCGTCACCTGCACAAAACCAGTTATGAAGTCAATGCTATATTGTCATCTAACGACAACAGATAAAAACCAAGAAAATTGAATAAACGCATATCAGCAAGATGAACCGTGACTTACAGACAACATGAATGTCTCCAGTGAAGGAGAAGCATCAAAAAAGGAAAGGAGAGATAAATAATCATAGGAAAGGGCCAGTGCGATAAAACAAACATGCAAGTGCTTGAGATGGAGGAATTTGCCAGGCACCATAGGTGTCTTGACAATCTGCACACGAGATGCCTCGTGTTAGTTAAATTCAGGTGCCATTATATGCATAGCAATGCTCTAAAATATTAAGTTTCGGAGCATACTTCATCAGGCGATGCTACTGTAAGTGTTTCAACATTTGGCACAAGGGATGGAAGCTTCATACGAGCATAAGAAACAATGTTGGCTTGATATAAACACATCATTCGTAGTTTCTTCACTAGCAATAGATTCTCAAATGAAGTCCGTACTAGAAAACCAGCAAGATAAAAATTTGAAAGATTTGGAGCACAGATCTCTATGACTTCCAAATATCTGCATTTGACCACCTCAAGGGAGCCAAGCTGCCTTAGCATACAAGGTACTTTCAAGCAAATTATCTCAGGGCAATATGAGAGTTTCAGCCACTCCAAAGCGACGCATTTGGAAAGAAGGAGCTCTATCTCATCGCCAGTAATCCACACGAAAGACAGATGCAACTGCGGCAAGCTTCTCAAGCAACCAAGACCAGTTGTAGCTAGGACGGAAGGCGCAGTCCATGAGGTAAAGATATCGAAGCGAGTTTCCACCTCTTTCAAATAAGAGCGAGCATGGGAAGTTGTATTCTGCGTAAGGAAACATCAGGGTGAGTTCCTCGATCCCTGGTGCAACAGCAATATGAAGCCAGGCTTCGAGACAACCTGAGTCGAGAACTAATCCCTCCAACGCACAAAATAGAATGACTCATTAGCGCACGATTAATTCAACATTAATCATTTTTTGAAAAAATTGATTAATATGATTTTTTAAAACAATTTTCATATAGAAAATTTTTACAAAAACACATTGTTTAACAGTTTGAAAAGCATGCGTGTAAAAAACGAGAGATGTGAGTTAGGAAAGATGGGGAAAGAACACAGCATGTTTCACGCCAATGCCTGAGTGATTCAGCAGTGTGCACTGTACTATATTGATGAAGTCTCTTTTAGCGTCATCCTCTCCAGTACCGTTTATGTTCAAGCCCAACGTCTCCCCAGTGAAGATAAGGTTGGGACGACTTCTCCAGGATTGCAGGAATATGTGCGAGGCACAAGCACCACGAGCAGCATCTCGCAGTGGCATCACGGCATGGATCAGTCGAAAAATATCCTGAATGCACATCACGAGAATATCTTAGCAAAGGAATTATAAAAACAAATGGTTTATTCAACGTGGCCAAACAAATTTGGGCCAAACAAATTTGCTCTGAGCAAGATTGCACTTATGTGATGTATTACATACTACAAGGGCAGGAAGTAGTGGGTGGATTGTGCATGAGCTTTTGCTGAGGTTTTTCCTTTGCCACATTAGTGAATAGTAGTGCTTGTTTAACATTTTAGGATGTTGAACTGGACTTCATGCTTTGGCTTGAAATGGCCAGCCGAACCCTGTTTGTTTCCTGGCCTAGTAATATAATGTAACTCAATAAAGAGGATAGATAATCACCGGTAAAATGCAGCTGCACAACTAACTCAAACTCAACCAGTAATTTTATGTTTGGCAAAGTTAAGCAACCAAACAGCCCCCATACATGTTTGACTTCACCTAGAAACATGTATAGAGCATTCACCATGCTTAATTAGTTTTGAGTTGATCAGCCGAAAAGAATAGTGGTTTGCAATCTTATTTTGAATTAGGCCGGTGGTGAGCAACATGAATGATATATGTGCATGTGATGATTAATTTCATTATATTACTGTACAACATGACCGATAGGCGAATCAATAAAGCAAATAACTGAAAAAAATGCATGTGATTTTTATAGTGTATATAGTAGACTGAATATTATCAACATATCATATCTCTGGAAGGGAAACGCTTTCTTTTAGTTGGTAGTGCAGACCCTTTCTTTTAGTTTTAGCCACTGAAGTAATTGACCCACCTCTGATAACATCACAGATTCAAAGTTACAATCAGTTGGGACAGTGGTTAAGAAACTAAAAAAAAAAAAGAAACAGAACACAAGCACAGTTATATCCAGTTTGGTTCTGTCATTCAACTTCTGTAAAAGGAGAACAAAAACAGTAATTTTTCTGTCATTCAACTTATGTATAATAAAAACAAAAACAATAAATAATTTCAGAAACCCTAGACGAGTTGTTTTTGAAAAGAAACAGAGGATCTCTGCAAAGAAGGCTGGGGGAAGGGGAGCAAGATACATATGGTCTCGTCCAATTTGTCGGTGGCAGAGCTGCCGCTGTCGCTCCTTGTTACGATCCATCAATCCATTCACAGATCAATACCAAACACAGGAAGCAACCAATAATTCATAGTAGTAATCACTCAAGTAATTGGGATACAATTGCAAGGAGATTAAAGTGGAGACCGAGAAGAGAAGCAAGGGACTGGGATTAGAGAACCAGAGCTTGAGATTAGAGGAACAACATGAGTGGGAAAGAAGTCAGGGAGGAAGGAGGCTGCAGCCTTCAGTTGGTTCAACATCGATGCCTCTTTCCTGTAGCACTTGCATTCCTTTGTACGGCCAAGGTGTCAACCAACTTCTCCTTGGTTGGGCTAGCCCACTTGACAGCCCATGTCTTAAGGCCCATAAAGCATGTCCGTGACATTCCTCCCTCCATAAAATTCGACTTGTCCCCAAATCGATGTAACAAATTTGCCATAAATAAACATCAAGGAATTGTTGAGCAGAAAGACACCAGGATTCCATGGCACTTGTAGCTCTGTGGCAGCATGGAGAATGTTGCCAGGAGAATGAAACATGTCACCACATGCCAAATTCACCTATTTCACCACCATCGAACAAAATGCAATGCCAACTGAACTAGCCCTAAGAACTTTTGAAGAAAACAAATAGTAAACCAACCACTCCACTTTCCAGGAAGTCCATGCATTTCTCTTGCCTGATAGCACAACCTGAGTGTAGTAATGAAGATGCATTGCATGCAAAACTTCTACCCAAGTCCACTCTGTACCCAAGGAGCTCGAATAATCTTTGCTGTTTGCATCTTGAACTAGAGTTGTCCAATAAAATAATTCCTCATTGCACACCACGACAAATTCTTCATTATCACCAAGATGCACATGATGGAGTCCTCTCCTTGAATTTTCTCTAGGAAAGGAATTGTTGACCCAGAAAACATCAGAACCATTGTTTCTCCTTCGAGAATGTTTGCTCAAGAAATAGCTTGCTAAGAATTGGAAAATCAAGCCCAAAACTTGATGAAGTCGTGCATTTCCTTTCCCAGTTAGAGGCTGACTACACCTGTGCAAACCATCAACAGCCGCAGGTTTGTCTTGAAACATCATGGCATTGTCATTCCAAGCTGAGAGCAGTGAACAACCCAAACTCTCCAAAATTCTTTTCACGTGATTAGCATGATCAAAAAGTTCACTTGTTCTAGATACTACAATTCTTCCCAAGTTTCTAGCCCATGTATCTATTTTGATAACTTGTTGACCATTGATCAGGAGTAACATACAGTAGGAGCTCAATATCTTTTTCCAATTCTCTTTCAAATTTCCCTTGGCTTGCATGACTCCTAAGACTGATATATGCTCTCATTCTTGTGAAAAGGAAACTGTGATACCTGATGTTGTAGGCACGTTGTATCTCAATCAACCTGTCGTTCAGTTTAGTCTCACAATTTGGCCATGGCTTTAATTCATTCAATCCAATTGACAGCCATATATTTTTCATACCCCGATAAATCATAAAAATACCATAACAACCATATGTACTGTTAGCTCCATAATCTTCTCGGACAAATGGATTACCCAACATTCCACATATATGGATAGCAAAGAGTAATGGTGGCCCAGAAATTTTTAGCTCTCTAAAAGTCTGCACTTCATGCAAATTTTCACCACTGAACAAAACCATGCGCTCTTCCACAAAGAATTTGCAATGATTCTGCACTAACACACCAGCATTACCACAGATGAGCAGGCCTTCACAGAACCACATATCCAGTATTGGCCATAGTGTTGGTATATGGAGCATAGGCATACAATTGTCACCAAATGACAAGCAAAGGGTTGACCATTGGTAAAGGTTGCACACAGTACACTCTGCCTTGATTGCACCAGTAGGATGGCCATAGCTCTAGCTGTTTATGCTGGTGGGAATTTCAAAATGTACCAGATAGGTGCAACTTACAGCATATACACAATCTCAGAACCAGATTTTGCAACCAGCCCTCAATGGAATTAAGTGTCCTACAGATGAACTGTGAGAAGCAATAGTTCAAAGAGACTTCATCAGACTCACCATGTAAATTCAGTGCTTCCATTTCAGCTTGAACATTTTCTTTAATAGGTGGCGACCAGGGTTGTAAGAGCTTTACCACCATGCCTCCGCTACCTTGACAAGGCCTTGGATTTGGCCAAGGTTCCAGATCCACCTTGTGAACAAAGCTTGACATGCCCTGATCAACAATCAGGTCAAGAATGGGAACATCAACTTTTGGGCTCAGGCAAAAAGTCAAGTGTTCTCCACAGGATAATGCAGGATAGAGCTTGTTCCCCACTGCAGTGTTCTCCATACAATCCTCTTCCCTGGCCAAGTCGTCGCTATCACCCTCATAAGCATCAATTTTTTGACTGGCCTCCAGTGCAATGGGAACTGAATCAGTAACCGTGCATGGCACTACTGCTACTCCGGCGGAATCATTGCCCATGATTGGTTCCATTTTACTGTTGCGGCATGTCTCAAGCATTTGATTGATCATGTCCTTTATCTCTACACATAAATCATGGAAGGTATTTTCTGATTTATCCTCAACCTTACCCATGTCAGCTTCAACCTCAGCCTCCTTGATCTTGTTGAAATGAACAGGTGTCACCATGGCCGCTGATGTAATTGAGGGTGCAGACGAAGCTATAGTAGCATGGAGCACACATTCTGGTGCAGGTAAAGCCCTCTCAGCTACTAGCTTGGTGGTGGTGCAGCTTGGTACCATCGTCGAAAAGGTGGTGTGCGCGGCGTCAGCTCTGTCTCCGAGCCAGGTCGAGACGTGCTGCACATCCAGTAAGCAGCCCCCGTCATAGATGTTGCGGCCGTGGAGGTCAGACTGAGCCCTCTCCGCGTCGCAACTTGCCCGGAACCGGACGATTGCCTTCACGCGCCATGCGTCGGCTACAAGCATCCGCACCGCCACTGCTCCATAGGGGTTGAATACTTGGTGCATCACGTCGGTAGATACAGGATAGATCAGGTGGCTCACTTGGACATGAAGAGCAGCGGCTGCATCACCTCCCAGCTGGCTCGGCATTTCACCGAACACCTGGTGAGCGCCACCAGCACCAACTTCTCCATGGCACAATCTCGGGCACCGAAGTCACCACCGCCACCATAACTCGCCCATCTCGTCTCTTGGCTCGTAATCCCGCGGATCGGGAGCTCTGATACCATATTGTTACGATCCTTCAACCCATTCACAGATCAATACCAAATACAAGAAGCAACCAACAATTCATAGTAGTAATCACTCAAGTAATTGGGATGCAATTGCAAGGAGATTGGAGACCAGGAAGAGAAGCAGGGGACTGGGATTAGAGAAGCAGAGCTTGAGATTAGAGGAACAACAGGAGTGGGGAAGAAGTCAGGGGAGGAAGGAGGCTGCAGCCTTCAGTTAGTTCAACATCGATGCCTCTTCCTGTAGCCCTTGCATTCCTTTATACTGCACAAGGTGTCAACCAGCTTCTCCTTGGTTGGGCTAGCCCACTTGACAGCCCATGTCTTGAGGCCCGTAAAGCATGTCCGTGACACTCCCGCTTCCCGGACAGAAAGCTCATCAGCGACAGATTCCCCATGGGACACGATGATACCTCGGATAGCACAAAACGGCGGGGACGAAATCGATCGAGCCTTTCGCTCCTCTCCTCTCTGAAGTTTAGAAGACTAGCTAGGCGCGACCGCGTGAGGGAGCGCGTGGAGCCGGGAAGAGGAGAGACTGGAGAGCATGGCTGCACGAGGTCGTTTCGGCTCCGGTCGGCACGCTTCGTCTCCGAGCAGTAAACACCAAGCCGAGTGGAGGAGATGCCGCCGGCGGCTCGTCGGAAATGCGATACCGACCGAGAGACTGGGAGAGGTGATGGGCCACAACCGGTGATCCAACCCACGGGTACGGGCCGTGTAGCCGCACGTCTATTTTAAACTGCCCCAAAAACGACACAACCCACTGAGCCTCAGCCTCATTGTTTCGCTTATACATATACTTATATAAGTCAAAATTTCTTATACTTATATAAGTCCGAATTTAAATTTTAAAACTTAAAAATTAAGTTGATTTTGTGGCTTTTTCATTGTATTGTTTGTACCATGTTTGTTTTTAATCATTAGGACACATATATAAAAGTTTATCTATAAATTATTTTTTAAGTTGATAATAAGCGATCCAAATAAGCATATGCATGATCGAAAAGCTGGGGCCAAATTTTTTTCACTGGTTTCAAACCGATTTGGAATATCACACAAAACACAAGGGATGCACCTATTGTTTACGCAGAAGGAAAAAATCCAAATTATCCTCCTGAATTATCGTGGCAGAATGAATTAACCCTCTTAATTCAAAAACCAAATATTTTTTACCCTCAACTTTTTTATCGGATGAATCACCCCCTAACAGACTTCAGAGCGGTTTTGATCCTACGTGACGCGCATGTAACAGTTCAATCAGCATATTAAAAAATATAAAAAAGGAAGGGCCTACATGTGGTGACCGAGAGAAGGTGCAAAACTGACAAGTGGGCCCACTATTTTTTTATGTTGATTGGATTGCCATGTATACGTCACATAGGACCAAAACCACTCCGGAGTTGGCTAAAGGAGTTATTCGTTCGATATGAAAAGTTGATGATGAAGAATGTCTAATTTTTAAATTAAGGGGGCAATTTGGATTTTTTCCATTACACGGATGCTCCCTTTTCGATTACTGAAAAACCAAAAAAAAAAGTTGCAACTAGAACATGAGATGAATCTAGGATTTACAGTGACTATTCCAGCCTCTTTCAGCCGTCCACGCTGCCGGGAAGAAGCTTACTAGTCGTGGTCGTCCGTGAAGTCGACGACGAAGCCGTCACCAACCGATCAGCGGCCGCAGGAATTACCCGCGACGGCGTGACGACTTCGACGACCGAGAGGTTGTACGAGTCCGCCCCGAGCCGGCTCTGCGCCCACCCTTTCCTGCCTGAGAAGCCACCGGCCATGACCCAGCAGTTCTTGAACCCGACGCTGTTGAGCGTCCTCGCCACGATCTTCGAGCTGTCGCAATACCTGCAGGCGCCGATCAATGTAAGTTCAGAATTGTCGTTCATCATAAGGCAATTCAAGCGATCGATTGATGTCTATCGCTGGTTTGATTGTTGCAGTGCACCGACGAGTCCATGATGATGACGTTGGAGCCCTTGCCGATCCTCTTGAGGTAGGAGATCTTCAGCGCGGCGATCTCCGCCTCGGCTTGTTTCGCGTTGCGGACCATGCTCTTCGTCTTGCTTGGAAGCTCTTCCAGCCTGAGATCACATCAGTTCAAAGGTGTTTGGGTTTTGCCATGGAAAAACAATGGCCATGTGTGCCACTTGAGGAATGGAAAGAAATGCTTACGGGATAGATATGAGCTTGTTCTTTGCGCTCGAGGGGAGCTGTGGCACGCCGGCCTTGGCCTTGTCCTTGTCGCTCCTCACATCGATCAGCACGTAATCTTGCGAGGTCACCATGTCCAGAGCTTGTGCAGCGGTCAGGTCACCTTAACCAAAAAAAAAAACACAATGCAAAACGGGAGCAATCATCCAAAGAAGCAAAGCATGCAAGAGGCGCAATTCAATAGGCAATTCGCAATGTGTTGTGCTGTGATGCTACCTTTGTAGCCGCGGAGAGTGAACGAAAGCAGGGACCATGCTGGTGGCAGGAGCAGGTAAGCGAGGAACGCCGCTCCGGCAACCACGACGTAGTCCGCGGAGCCCAGCGACCCGATGGTCTCCACCGTCGCCGACGCGATGGGCTTCGCGGCGTCGATGACCTTCGTGCCCTGCTGCGCCGCGTCTGCGACGGTCTACTGAAACGGAGCATCGTCACCGAATCGAAACGGAACTGATCAAGAAGCTTGCTCGGAGCGGCTGAGACGGCGGGTGTAGTACCTTAGCGGCGGACAGAACGGGGGCGGGGTCGACGCCGGCGCCCTGGAGCGCCTCCGTGGCTTGCTTGGAGGCGCCGGAGACCATCGGCGAGGCGAGCTTCAGGGCCTGCTCGCCGGCGCTCTTCAGCGCTGGCAGGGCCGGCTTCGCGGCCTCGCCCAGCGCCTTGAGCACGCCGGCGGACTGCTCGGCGACCTTGCCGCCGACGCCGATGACCTGGTCCACCGTGTCCACCACCTACGCATCGAGAAATCAAGCACCCTGGTCACAATGCAGCGAACGAGTTCAGAGTTCCGACGAGAGCCGTACCTTGGTCACCGAACCGGCGACGTCCTCCTTGGAGAACGCCGCGGCGTGCGCGGCAGGAGCCACAGCGAGCAATGCCGTCGAAACGGCGGCGGCGACAGGCGCGGCGCTCGCTGGCGTGCGGCGCGGCGAGGCCTTTGCGGCCGCCTGGGATGGCGGCGGCGACGGCGCGAGGATGGCCGACACCGAAAGGGGCACCATGGCTTCGCCTCGCCGTACAGCCCACTTACCTGCGCAGCGCTGTTCTTCTGGGCCACAGGCACCGGCGGCTTGAACTGATGTCTATGGCTCACGACATTTTGGCTGATTTCCCAGAACTTTTTTTTCTTCTTCATTTTTGGCTCTTCTCTGACTTTGTGTGGCGGAGAAGTCGTGAACTGCTGATCCATCGGCCACCGGGTCGTCTCCTGATTGGCGTCCATAAATTGATGCGATAAATCTCAGCTAAATTACTGTACTTTAATTGGGTTATTATTGGGTGGAAGAGTTAGAGCACTATAATATTAGGCACATTGAGAAGGTGATTTAAGCTTGCTTTCACAGTAGGCCCGGCCCATTATCTCAAACGAATAATAAATTAAGGCCTAGGCCGAATGAACATCTGCACATCACAAATGGCATTGTGGACTAAAACAGTTTACTGGGCCGTATGGTTTTGACACAGATTGGGCTACGATTTGCAAGAAAATCGTCAGGTTCTCTGAGTCTTATGAAAATGCAAAGCAAACTTCTGAAAATGAAAGATATCAATACGCCATTTTCCTACTATATGATTGTGAGGGGTGACAAGAGAAATGATAAACTAATAAAGTGCTCAAGAGTGATTCCTGAGAAAAATTACTCAAGTAGTCTACGAGCACTTCAGTTATTCCTATTGCTCAGTAGCATCTTTCATTTGTTTTTTCTCTCCCTCGCTATCTAGAATACTATATATNTATATATATATATATATATATATATATATATATATATATATATATATATATATATATATATATATATATATATATATAAACAGGCTGTGTTCGGTACACTCAATTCCCAACTCATCTCTTTCTTTTTTCGCGCGCACGTATTTCAAACTGTTAAACAGTGTGTTTTTTGCAAAAAATTTCTATACGAAAGTTGTTTTAAAAAATCATATTAATTCATTTTTAAAAAAAAATTAGCAAATACTTATTTAATCATAAAAAAATACGTCGCTCTGTTTTGCGTGCGTGGCCTCACCTCCAGGCACAGCCTTAGGATAGCGATTTTCTTCGTTTTTCTAATTTTTTTTCTCCTTGCAGAACGCAACAAGTTAAAAAATAGAGTGGAGAGGCTCTTGATTGGGCGAGCAGACCGGCAGGGGATGGTTACTTCAGTCAAATCATTGTTCATCTTGCATGCGTTCTGCCTGGTGTCCTGTTTCCCACCACGTGTGCCCCGCATTCCTTTTGCATACAAGCCATGTGTGCTCTGGCTTTTTTACAAAAAAAAACTCCCCATACATATAAAGAATTTTGAAAAAAATACTTCCACTTCCTAACAGCTTGTAAGTTGCAACGTTTGTTTTTCTGGAATAACTCTCATACTTCTAAGAAATACAGTGCAAAGACGAAAATTTAAAGATAACGTTGTAAACATATTAATGGTGAGTTCTTTACCTAACTTTCCCAACTCATCTCTTTCTTTTTTTCACGCGCACGCTTTTCAAACTGCTAAACAGTGTGTTTTTAACAAAAAGTTTTTATACGAAAGTTGTTTTAAAAAATCATATTTATCCATTTTTTTTAAAAAAAATAGCAAATACTTAATTAATCATATGCTAACGAGTCGTTCCGTTTTTCGTGCGGAGGGAATATTTTCCCAACACTAACTACCGAACATACCGTGTGTTCTTTTGTTGATGTTGAAAAGAAATTCCCTCCGCACGAAAAACGGAGCGACTCGTTAGCACATAATTAATTAAATATTTACTTTTTTTTTTGAAAATAGATTAATATGATTTTTTAAAGCAACTTTCGTATATAAACTTTTTAAAAAAACACACCGTTTATCAGTTTGAAAAACGTGCACGTGAAAAAAGAAAGATGTGAATTAGAAAAGTAGGGTGAAGAACTCACCCTAAGTACAATGATGTTTACACAAAATAGCCTTGTCTAATCCCACCAAACCTCCAATCTATAGAAAGCCAGGTGGGTCGGTTGGGCTGGCATGGCCCACGGCACGACTGGGCACGGCCCGTTACGGCAAGGCCCGTGTCCTGTAGCGGGCCGTGTCGTGTCGGCCCGCGGGCTGCGTGCGCGGCCCAGGCACAGCCCTGCCGTGCCGTGTCGGGCCGGCACGAGCACAACTCAGCACGCGGGTCGGCCGTAGCTCGGGAAGAAAATAGAGAAAAAAAGAAAAAAAAAAGGAAAATATGGAAAAATAGGAAAAAAAAAATATGAAAAAACAGTGAGGAAAATAGGAAAAAAATTAAAAAAAGGAAAAATAGGGGAAAAATTAAAACAAAGAAAAAAAGGTAAAATAAAAAATATGATTATAATTTATAAAAAATAGAAAATTAAGGAAATAAATATAAAAAAGATGATTATTAAAAATAGAAAAAAGATAAGTGCAGGCCGTGCCGGGCAGGCCCACTACAGCAGCCGTGGCGTGCCGTGCCGGCACGCCGGGCCGCGGCATCGGCCCAGGCACGGCCGGCCTCCACGGGCCGTGCCGGCCCGGCACGCCGGCTAATGGGCCGTGCCGTGCCTGGGCCGGCTACAGTACCGGCGTGCCGGGCCGGCGCACGTGCCCCCGGCCGATTTGGAGGTATATACTCCAATCCCGTCCCCGTCTCCCTGCCTTCCTCACCGCCCTCGCACGGCCGCTCGCGGCGGCGCCGGTGCGTCCCTCCCCCCTTCTTCTCCCTCCCCTGACGGCGGCGTTGGTGCGGGTGGCGGCGGCCGAGCCGGCGCCAGTCTCCCCCTCCCCCCTTCTTCTCCTTCCCCTCGCGGCGGCGTCGGAGCCGGCGCCGGTGTACCCCCCTCCCCCCCTTATTCTCCATCCCCTCACTGCGGCGTCGGTGCGGGTGGCGCATCGGAGCCGACGCCGTTGTCCCCCTCCCCCTTCTTCTTCCTCCCCTCGCGGCGGGGGCCGACGGCGGCGCCGGAGTTAACTAACGACACGCCGCCGACGCCTCCGCGCGCCTCTTCCGCCACTCCCAGGCCCTCCGCGACCTCCAAGGTCAGTGACACCTCCTCCTCCTCCGCCTCGCCGCGGTGAGTGACCGATGTCATGGAATCGATCGATCAATGGGTGCAGTGGTGCCGGTGCTGTTCGAGCACAGCCTCCGGAGGGCGCAGGACGACGCGGTGGTGACGGTGGGCAGGTGCTCGGCATCGCGCCCGCCGTCAAGCTCAGGAACCCCGCCACCGACTCTGAGGTCGCGCTCGCGCTCAGGGTGCTCGAGGGTTGCTGCCTCCTCTGCCGGGACTGCGCCGCCGCCGCGCACCGCTACAACGCCGTCAAGGTGAGTGCGCTGCACTCTCCTCCACTCATTTGCTTCCATCAGATTAAAATAAAATAAAAATCATCAGGCACAGATTAGAATTAATTGCTGATAATGCATACGTGCAATTGTCAATTTATCATTAGTTGGGAAATTGTTGTCACGTAGGGTTGGTCGTCTTAACTCTGATAGCGTCTGAATGATCAGTACGGTAGAACTGTGCTAGTACTACACTTCGATTGCAAAGTTGGAGAGTTCTTGGTAGCTTGGCATTTAGCAATGGAGAGGTGGGACAAAAGAGCATCCAATTCATTTTCTGGATGCTGCTTTTCTTCAGGATTTGGTCCATTCGGACGAATGGTAGTACAGTGGTATGGTCTTTGCGTGTTGAGGCGTAGGGATTTTGTGGTCCTGGAGCTCCTAGCAGGAGGCGTTCTGATCGAGTTTACTGTTGTTAGGAACTTAGGATTAACTTGTAGAAAGGAGGAGATATCAGAGATTCAGAATAGCATATCAGCTTGCATTAGTCCAGCTACGTTGGGGGTAGTTCATGCCACTGTGATTCTGTGAAGTTGCAATGATTGGTATATCAGTGTTACAGTGTATGCTACACTGAACAAGGTTTGAGTTTTTCTTGAACACAAAGCCATGGTTTCTTACTTTAAGAGCTACCGAATTGGTATGAAACTTCAGGTTACGGTATCTGCCTTTGATTTCTGAGCATGTTTCTAATTTATGCATGAGTCCTGCAATTCCTTTTTAAACATTTCTAAGGTAAAACATATCTGTCACTGAACTAAGCAAGGAGCCAAGGAGTACTGGGCAAATAGCTAATTATAAAAGTAAGCTGGGTAGGAATGAAAATAAAATAAAGAAGCCATGGAAGGGCCAGCATGAAACTTTGGTTTTGTCATGTAATTCTGCAGGTTAGTCTTAGGCTGAGTTCGTTTCTGTGTTTTTGGATGGCAACTCCCTCTTTTTCTATTAGCATGCTTCCGATCGAACTACTAAACAATGTATTTTATATATAAAAAAAATCTATGCAGTTTTTTTTTAAAATTAAATAAATCCATTTCAAGTTTATGGTAATTAATACTTGATTAATTATGAGCTAATGATCTGTTTCGTTTTCTGAGTCACCAATAGATGTTTACAGTATAACGAGTGGTCTTACTACCTAGGAAGTACAGAGAGTCACAATGGATCAACAGCTCCTAAATCAGCATCAGAGTTGTTCAGGCACATGAATGCACTATTGTACCACAAGGAGAGTATGTCCGTTGTTGCATCTATGTGCCATAAGGAGAGTACAGTCCTGTTATTTGTTGAAAAACAGAAAAAGCAGATCATTCATATGTGACTACGTTTTAGGTAGTGACCAATTGATCACATAGGCTTTGCTCTTTTCATTTGGTGCGTATTATTGCACTTTCATTGCTCCTGGTGTTCCACCAGGACCAATTGATTAGAAAATACTGTAGTTTTTATCCAGTTTTCTTAGCAAACTTGCCATCTACACTTAGCAGTTTAACAACAATGTTCGTACATTTCGTCTCTCTTTTTTTTTCAAAAAGGGTGCAGGAGATGTTTCCCTTTTCAGAGAGATAAATATAAGGTTTTAGGTATGCATTTCCACTTCCATTTTGTGTGGAAGCATAGCTGGTTGGGTCACTAGTATGTATAGACCTTGACAGTATTATCTAAAGCAGCGGCAGGCCCTTTTCAATAATGTGGTTTACAAGTACTGCTAGTTTGCAAGCTACCAGAGACATGAATTATTTTATGTACGTAGATTAGCAGAGGAAAGAAATTGAAAAAATAAAATAGAGTTATCTGTAGGTTGGGCCGTCCACTGTTGGAAAAATGTGAAGTTATTAATTGTAGTATAAATTTCAGAAAAACATCATGTTTGGAGTTCACCCTAGAAGATCTCATGCATGTAGGCAAAAATCACCCTTCGCTGACAGTCCAAGCTTGATTTCATCTAGTCTCTTTTCCCAATTTCTTCTCTCGTTTTCACGTGCATGCTTCCCAAACTCCTAAACTGTATATTTTTTAAAATAATTTACATAAAAAAATATTTTAAAAATCATTTTTAATCTATTTTAAATATTTTTAATTAATATTTAATTAATCATGCATTAATCCATGACTCTGTTTTACTGAAGGGAATTTTTCTCCACCATCACAAAAGAACACAATTTGCCTCCCCTTGCGGGTTGGGTTGAGAGGCCCATCTATTCCCTCCTCCTTGGGTGCCTTCGCCACGAGACGGCGCAAATGCAAATCCCCTCGTTTTCGCTACGCACGAGAGACGAGAACCACTCCCATCTCCTCCCTTCTTTGCTCTGTTAGCTCCCACGTGGCAGTGACGGGGCGGCTGGCGACTGCGGTCCAGGTTGAATTGAAAAGGTCTGTGGGTTTCACCGGTGCACCGGCGGCGGATCGCTCCACGGTTCGTTGCCGGCGATGATCCACATTTCCTCTTCACCGGCTATTGCCTTTGCATCGTCCTCCTACCTTGCCTCCAAGCTCCTCTCGAAATGCCGCTCCCTCGCTGCCGTCAAGCAGCTCCATGCCCACCTCCTCCTCCTTCACCACTCCGCCCACCGCGCCTCCTTCCCTTACAACCACTTCCTCTCCAAGCTCCTCTCCCTCTTCACCTCCTCCTCTGCTACCACCCACTCCGCCGCCTCCGACTACGTTTTCCTGCTCCTCGCCTCCCACCCGGCTCCCACCGCCTTCTCCTACAACGTGGCCATCCGCTTCTTCGCTTCATCCCGTCCCGACACCTCGCTTCGCCTCTTCCTCCTCATGCTCCGCTCGGCGCTCCGCCCGGATTCCTACACTCTCCCTTTCCTCCTCCTCGCCGCTGCGCGATACCCCGCGCCATCTCTCGCCCGTGGCGCGCACGCACTGCTTGAGAAGATCGGACTCAATAGCCACGACCACACCGTCCACTCTCTTATCACAATGTACTCCTACCTTGATGATCCTGGTGCCGCACGAAGGGTGTTCGATGGAATTCCCTGTCGGGACGTGGTCTCTTGGAACGCGATGATGAAGGCATATGGGCGGGTGGGGATGAACGGTGAGGTAGGCAGGATGTTCCGGGACATGGTGAAGAAGGGTGCAGTGGCCCCTAATGCGGTGACAGTGGCTGTCGTGCTAGCTGCATGCCGGGATCAGGGGGATCTGGTGCTTGGAAGGTGGGTGGAAGAGTGGTCAAGGTCTGCAGGGATGAAAACGGACTCTCTTGTTGGCTCAGCACTCGTGGGTATGTATGAAAAGTGTGGAGAGATTGTGGAGGCACGGCGTGTGTTTGATAGCATCACTGACAAGGATAACGTCGCTTGGAACGCCATGATTACTGGGTAAGAATACAATATTCTCTTTGGTTATTACCTGAAAAGAGGCTATTTAGTTTGTTTTTAGCTTGTTTGTTCATATATTCATTTAAGATGATGCAGATATGCGCAAAATGGCATGTCAAATGAGGCCATTTCCTTGTTCCACAGCATGAGGAAAGCAGGCATACGTCCAGATAAGATAACATTGGCTGGAGTCCTCTCGGCCTGCTCTGCGGTTGGAGCCCTGGAGCTAGGTTCTGAACTGGATGGTTACGCCTCATGCAGAGGTCTGTACAGCAATGTTTACGTCGGGACAGCCTTAGTGGACATGTATGCTAAGTGTGGCGATCTTGACAAAGCCATAGAAGTGTTTAGGAAGATGCCATGCAAGAATGTAGCCTCTTGGAATGCCCTAATCTGTGGTCTTGCCTTTAATGGGCGAGGTGATGAAGCCATTCAGCATTTTGAATTGATGAGGAACGAGGAGGGGCTCAAGCCAGACGATATCACTTTCATAGGAGTCCTTTCTGCTTGTGTACATGCTGGGTTAGTGAAAGATGGCAAGCATTGGTTCAATTCCTTGACATCTGAATATCAGATTATTCCCAAGATTGAGCACTACTCATGCATGGTTGATCTATTGGCGCGGAGTGGACATTTGGAGGAAGCGTGGGACTTCATTGAGAAAATCCCTGACAAGGTAGATGCAGTGATGTTGGGGGCTTTGCTTGCAGCTTGTCGAAAATGCAAGAATGTTGAAATTGGTGAGAGGGTCATCAACAGGATCATTCAGCTGGAACCCACAAACTCGTGGAACTATGTCGTGTCGTCCAAGATATATGCCAGCTCAGATAGATTGGATGACTCAGCAAAGATGAGAGGGCTAATGAGGGAAAGAGGTGTCAACAAAACTCCAGGTTGCAGCTGGGTTGAGGTTAGCGGGAAAGTCCTTGAATTCTATGCAGGGGACGAACCACAGCATGGTGCAGATGATATATATCAGGTCCTAGACCTACTGGTTGATGAGATGAGGTTGGAAGGATATGTTCCAAATCTTGATGTGGTGTAGCACATAACCTGTAGCAAATAACTTTCAGTTGTTGCAGTCTTGCTGAAAGTTGCTTCTGGATTGGTGTTCATGTCTCTGAGGCTGTGACTATGTGGATATGTGATACAAGTTACTCCATGATACCACCTTCCTAACTGAAATGTTAAGCTTGGCTACAGAATGGGGATGGGCAAACACAATTGAGGACGGCATCACAATAGAGAAATTTCTTGGCACAATGTTTGAGGAAAGTGACAAGGTTGTCACCTGGATATATCGGACTTGATGAGGTAATTATTTTGCAGTTCCTTATTAACTTATTCAACAATATGTGATGTGTCATTCAGGTCTTACTAACAGAAATCTTCCAGAAAAACTAATTTGTTGCATGTGATTCTAGATTGCTAGCCGTGGACAAAGTAAACTCTCCACCACTCGGCACCCTCAAACTCACTGCGGAAGGTATTTCGCTTTTTTCTGTTATATCAATGTCTAGTTAACATGCAAATCCTAGCTAACTTTGCACTGCACAAGTGCCTTTTCGCTTCTTATGTTATATGCACCAGTCAATTCTTCTTAATAAACATTTACCTCATGAATCATCTTTAGTTAACCTTTTCACTTTTTATAAAGCATATACTGGTATGCTACTTCCAGATCTCATATAGGCGCCGACGCAATCACGACCAACTGTTCCATTGAATCTTGCTTAGAGGTTGCACGGGAGATCCGGAAATTGCGATGACGGGAACCTGCACCCTACGTAGTTGACGAAGCAGACAAGATTGTTGCTGTTGAAGATCATAGAATTGTATTTGGGATGAGCAGTCCATCAATGTTCCCTGCAAGCATTGGCTTCCCAAAGCCAGAGAACTCTCACAAAGGCAGTAATGTTAGCTTTGTTATTGAGGCATTTGCTTCTCCTGCTCTGTGCATGCAGTAGCATCCTCTGTTTAGCTCTAATGTCTCTCTTCTCTATTCCGTGTATTAACACATAGAAATGCTGTTCGTGATCCTCAATTTTGTATCAGCTATTGTCGATTCTCTGCATTGGCAATATAATTTATATCCGCACTAGATCGAAGGAAGATGGTGATAGAGTTTATACTTGTTCAAGCCTCAAGGAGAGGTAATACCCTAATCTAATCAACAGGTTCTCACTTTGCTTGAACAGAACACAGAATGTGAAGTATGAGATATTCAAAGGCTCAAAGCTATACCCCTCTTGCAGAAAACAAGTGAACTTTATTTCCATAGTCGCATTAGACTAATACTACTTCTAGCTTCCTACTAATACAAGCTAAGTGAGTGTCTAGTCATCCTAGGAAGCACACCAATTACCTACCTTAATCAGGTGTACTTTTCCACAACCACTTACTCAAGTCCTCCTACTTTAGTAGTAATATCCAGTCCCAAACAAGAGCTAAAAATAACACTACATTCTAGGGAGATAAACATAGTTAGGAGGCGGCCGGCAGGGAGCACTATGCCTTTCTGCCACACATGCATGCCCCCACTTAATTTTATCCCATAAACAAGAGAGTATTTATACGATTTGCTTTGGCTTTGGCATGTCCCATCAGCTCCATCAGCATTCCATCCCTTCCTTTTTTGAAGCTCAGAGTCCACATTGACTCTCCACTCAGGAGATTCACCACCATTGCACAACTGCACACTCCTCTCTTTTCTCTCACTCTCCAATCTGATGCAGAAGCCGTCACTGTTGCTTCACAGCTAAGCAAAAAAACCTCATCAAGTTCCTTCTTTAAGCAAACAGGGTCATTTAGGATAAGCTTGTTCTTCCGTTGCCTCCTTTTTTCTCTTCATTAGTCTCTTGACTTGCCTGTTAGCATGAAGTGTCAGCAAGTAAACAGTATTACAGTGATCTCTGAAGAATTCGAGAACGAACACGAGGGAACAAGTCAAATTAGCACACAAGACCTGAACAATAGATCAAGAAATTATCAGGAAGTAAAACTGATTAACTGAATCCTGCACCCAACATGGAGTGAACAAACTAAAATCCATATATTCAAAGACCCTGAGAGGAATATTAGTTGGTGGTGGTGATGCCAACCTAGCCAGCAATCACAAGTTGGCTATGCCTGCTGCACAGAAACACTTCATGTTCCATTGCACTATACAATTTCTCTTTTATTTTATGGTGCTATAATAGCGTGATCACTGCTCCTGAGACGGCGTTTGGTGCCTTTGCCTTCGCCAGTACGTAGTAGGATCAGCTGCAGCACTGATGCTTCGCCGATCAACAGGGACTCGTCAGTTTTTTCTCTTTCGTCAGTGCGCCGTGCACTCACGCCGGTCAGGCGAGCCTTTTGATCCCACTTCGTCGAGTTTTTTTCGCTGGAAATGCTTGCGCACGATCGCGGATCGCCCACTGTGGTTCGCTCGATTTTGTCTCGGATTAAGAAGGTTTCCTCAAGTTTTCCTTAAACGGACACGAAACCAAGAAATGGATAGAAAGCAAGCGTGATTATGGCACCGAAACAAAAAAAAAAGGTTGTGAGCGTACAAAATTTTGCCTGTCAGTAATCCTGGGTGTATTTGGACGAGTAGAGGAGATGTAAGCAGAAGCAGCACGCACCATGTTTTAACTGATGTCAGGAAGAAATATCTAGCTGCTCCAATCTGGATTCCCTGTCGGCCTCATGTATAGGGTATTCTGCATCAGTCGATCGAGCTAACCAAACCACGAACTCCTACTTAAACAATCTTAATTCGTCGGTTGAAACCTCCTCATCACAAAGCTGGAGCTAGCAGACAGATTCAGACCTCCTTTTTATATTTCTACTATACTATACTACTACTTTGTTTACTGCCAGAAATGTTCTCATCTCCCAAATAGGAGGAGGCCACTCAATGTTGAACGAAAACGATATCAAAGCACTGATCGATTAATGATATTTATTAACCACTTGAATAAACATCTGTTTGAGCAGGTAGCCAGTTACTGCTGCTGAGAAAGAGAGGCAGCAGGCCGGCAAGCCGAGCTGGGTCAATGGAGGTGCTTTGCTTTGTTTGTGCTTACCCTTGCACATCTAGTGCTCTGCTCACTGCCACTAGGGCTCATGTATCGGTAGTGGCTTTCACTGTAGAAAATGCGCAGAGACACACGCACGAGCAGGCGGTGAGATCGACGTGGTATGGTACGAATGGTAGTGCAAGCGCAAGGCTTTGCCTTTCTTTTCCTTTTTTTTCTTTCTTTGATTTGAAATGGACCATGCATTCACTGCTATTGGTTGACCTCTTCCCCGTCCATTGCTTCGCCAGGATCAGTTTTCTTCTTTTCCTCCTCTTTCTGTGGCCTTTCCGTCCAGATGAAGAGTCGCGTAGAATTAGCGTGCTGCTAACAGAAGAGATCACTAATTTTTGCTCAGCAAAATGCTACGTGTACCAAACCAAGTGACATTGCGTCTGAAATTCTGATGAAACCCTCGTCCTGAAAGTCATCAGAGAGAGCGAGTTCTCGTTACTTCAGAGATGTGCTTCATTGGTACGCATAGCGCGCTCTCTCAGATTCTTCTGCTGCTGTCACATCGCTTCCTTTACTAATGTTAATTAGCATACTGATCAGCTAAACTAAGCACGACAGGTTAGCCATCTGAATCGAAGACGCAAAGCAAACCGGTGGATAGACGAAGAGAGCAAGCAGCTAGCTGGGAGAAGCTATACTAGTAGCTCCTTTTCTGCCTTTTCTGCGTCTTCCGAAAGCGAGATCAATCGAGCAAGCTGCAAGCGAGAGCATCGTTGATGCACGCACCTAGCTGCTGGTTAACTGCCGACGTGTCTTTTCCCGAACACAAAGCCAGATTTGCAGCCATCATTTTGGATGAATTCAACGTATTATTACGCACTAATGATGAACTGACAGCCAGGTGACATGCACAGGTCACTACGTGTTCTCATTGGCTCTTCCGATCAACTTGTACTACAAACTAGATTCAGCTTACTGACGTGCAATGATGCTTAATTGGGACTTTCTAACGGATCGAGTCCACATATCACTCATGTCTGATTAGCTATCTGGATTTTGCTCACTGGTTGAGTATGGGCTTGTGATATGTCTAGTGTGTAGAATTATTGCAAATACTCGAGTACATGCCTGGAAATATCGGTGCAGGGAATACGACCTTGTCGCGTGCTTTGTTCGTTGTTGAGGAGACCCACGAACTGTTGCGGTGCAGCGGCCGATCTAATTAATTTACTTGATTAATTAGCTAATTGCTGGTTCTAGACTTGGTTACATTATGTTTCCCGTCACAATGTTCCATTTCCTGAAGGGCATAATTAATGATAATTAGGTAAACTATCAAGCATTGGAATAGAGAATTTCCGGAGCGTTGAAAAGCACCATCGTACTATTGCGTTGACTTGTATATATGTATAGTGAATAATCAACTAGCAATATTTCTTTTATAGAAAAAGTAAACGAAAGCAAGCAAGCCTCTGCTGCAAAGGAGAAGAGAGAATCTCTTGCCGGCATCTATTGAACGGATATGTTAAATCCGATCAACCTTACAGGACCATGATTATTCACATCTATCCATCTTAAAAGAAAAAGTTTTTTTTTGTTAGATAGAACTGGTTAGTTCTCTTTTAAATATTCTTATTCTTTTATCTTCTCTCCATATGTTATCTGTTGCTCCAGCCTCCAGCAAAGAATCTGCTAAGGACTGGTGCTTCCCGAGTGCCGATGAAACTGCCTCCAAAGAGAAAAGGAAAATAAAGTGTCATTTAACCTGGTTAGTTTTAGTTTAAGACTTAAGAGCATATTTTTCTTTTACAGTAAGGCATAAAAAGTACAGCTGCTTTTCCACCGTCCAATCTTATGTTTTTTTCTGCCTTTCCGACAAGTCCAATATAGGGTTTGATTCTTCAAAACGATTTTTATTGATGCAGTGGATCAGATCACCATACAGTACATTTCAAATTTTCAATACCGTTACTGCACTAGGAAATACCACATATAGACCCACGTGTGAAAGATGATCCTCATTCAGAAATAATATTTAGAGGAGAAATAACCGCAACCAAAATTTAAATCATAAAACTTAAGTTTAGAGTTGATTTTGATTGTTTTTTCATCATAGTTTATTTTTTAAATTAACTTTTAAATCGCTAAAAACACATATATAAGTCTTATGTATAAATTTTTCTTTTGCTAATAAATGCTACAGTTTATAACTAGTTGCAGATGAAAGGATGGGACGGCAAACCTAATATCCATCGCGCATGCAGTCAACTAATCCGCTACTAAAGTACTCCCTCCACTAAAAATATAATACATTTTTTGTTACAAGATCAAAAAAAAATTAACCCATCCCCATGTAACCAAACCAAGGAATTGTATGCATACTTATACCAATAAATATTAAAATGATTGTTTGGCTTCCAATCAACAATTAATTTAGCACATAAAGACTACAAATATAACCATCTCTTTTAGAAAAATCCAAAAATCGTCCACGTGGTATGCCACGTAGGCAAGAGCACGGTCAAACGAGGCTTTGGATCAGGATGATACATTAAACCAAGTTTAGAGATCTCGATGTGTTTTGTAAGTTCGTGGACCTAACTAAAATCTTGTTACAAGTTTAAGTTTAAGTACCGCTAGTACAATTTACTCAAATAAAATATGCCTAATATTTTTTATGAAGGAAGTATGTGTCACCAATTTGAGAGAGAAAATTCTCTGAATAATAGTACCAGTAGAAAAGAAAAAAAGGACATAAATAAGTAGTAGCAACTTTAAGGAGATCGTGCACCCTCCATTTAATAAAAAATCAACTCATGGATCTGAAACTGGACCAGTTTCAAAAGTTGGTTTTTATGAGACGAGGAAATATATTCTAGCACTATGAATCATAATAGATGTATTTCAAATTCGTAGTACTATGTGCCTTAGTCTAGACTCATAATACTAAATTATATTTAATCGAATACTCTATCCATCACAAAATATAAGATACTTCCTCCGTCCTAAAATAGATGTCGTTTTGACTTTTTGCTTGTAACGTTTGATCATTCATCTTATTTAAAAAATTAGTGCAAATATAAAAAATGATAAGTCATACTTAAAATACTTTTAATATAAAACATGTCACAAATAAAACAAAAAATAATTTTATAATATTTTGAATAAAACGAATGATCAAATATTACAAACAAAAACTCCAAGCGACAAGTATTTTGGGACGGAGGTAGTATTTGGGTTGGATGAGACAGTAGATTCGTAGTATTAGAATGTGTCTCATTTAACGAAAATTTTTAATATTTTGAATAAGAGAGTATTAGTTTGTTATATTTTAGAATGTGGGATAGAAAAGAAAAAAGTGGTTCGTGAACAACAGAACAAGTAGTAGCAAGCAGATCACCGAGCTTCGCTTCACCGTCGGTCGCTGCAGGCGCGCGCACGGCGAAAAATAACGCGCAGATATGGGGCGCGGCGGAACGGGCGAATCGAATGTGCGAGATGTGGGAGAGTCACCTCGCATGCGAAAGCGGATCTCTCTCCGCTGCTTTCTGAGTGGGCGAAAAAAAAAAAGGAGTGATCAACACATACACGCAGAGGCGGCAGCAGCAGCAGCAACGCTGCTTTTCTTTCTCTTCTTCTTCATCCGAGAGGAGAGATTGAAAAGGACGGAGACGGAGAGCGAGCGTTTTATTCCGCCGGCCTGCCTCCCGCGCAGGCCACACGGGACGGCCACGGAGCTGGCGAAACGTTTGCCAATACACGGCCATGGAATTTCCCCTTGTTTATGTGATTCGATTTGATTTGATCTGGTTGCAGTGTAGTGCCTTCGAAAAGAAAAAAAATTAACCGTGAGTGAGTTATTGTGCGGACGACTAGCAAATAATCGCTCCGTTTCATATTTCAGTCATTCCACACGTATAAAAATTCAAAACAAAGGATGCCCTACTTTATCAATATCAATATAATTATGCCTTATTTTATTTACTCTTCATATATTTATTTTCTATCTTTATAACAGTGATAGTAGGAGAAGATCAGAAGAAGAAGAAAACTCTTTTTTCGCTGCGCGCACCCAGGGAAAGCGGGCGGAAAAGCGAAGGAGCGGCGAGGCGCGCTGCGCTGCTGCGGGCGCAGAGAATCAGGTGGGCGCGGCCCATGTGCTGCTACCCCCCGGACCCGGAGACGGGTGGTGGGGCCCACGAACGCATACGTGGTGCACGTAAGACAAGCCATCCGTGACGCGTGACACGCTCGCCTCCCCCGCCGGTGGGCCCGGGCATCTCGGCGCCGCGGAAATTACCCCGCTGCCCCCCCACTCCGGCTTCGCCCCCACGCTTCCCGCGTGCTCCTCCTCGTCGGCTAAAACAATACGAGCGCTCCGTCGCGTACTCGCGTGTATCAGGCAAGCGTCGGTGGGCCCACCTCCAACGTATCCCGTCGTCGTGTTCTTCTCTTCCTCGATCTCCTCTTTTTTCTGTTCTCTTTAACTTTTGAACTGTGTGTATCCTAGCTCCATAAGCAAAGCGATCGAGATCAGTAGTGTAAAACGTGACAAATATACGTGTGGTGCGATCGGTTTTCTCTAGTGGCATTCGTAATCGGTCGTCGTAGCTGGCTCTCGCTCGCTCTCTTTTTCTCTTCAAGAGGGGAACGTATTTGCAAGTACTGTTTGATCGATCTACTTACTTTGTACATTGGTGATGGCGTTAGCTGCTTCGTCGCATACAATCTGATCACTTGAAAACTTGGTCATCGAATGATTAATTGTCAATTTAGGATCAACCTGGGTATCTCTCTTCATATGTCGTTAATCGACGTACTTAATTGTTGACTCATTATCTGAAAAACTTAATATTTGAGAGTTTGAGTGTTGTGTTGGTGACAGTGAGTTGTACGATCCTTATCCGTGATATGAAAAACCAATTTTACGTGACACGCTGATAGATGTCAGACGTACACACTATTAAAAAAAAGTGTTAGGTGTCGATTTAAAAACCGGTTATAGATGTCAATTTTTCAACCAATACTCAACCGGTCTGACGGAGCGTGAGGCTCCTCACCGGGAGACCGCGCGGTCCCCCCTTTGCCGGTTCGGCCGGGGGCGCTAAGTGAGGTTCTTCGCCCTCGATCTGAGGAACGTCAGCGAGAAAGAAAACGCACAAGACGCGGGCGACGTAGACAGGTTCGGGCCGCTGAGAAGCGTAACACCCTACTCCTGTGTTCTGGTGGATCTGGGGGTCTCCAACAATACAAAGAGAGTTCCGTCTCTAGAGCGTATTCGCCGGAGTCCTCTCTCTTTCCTAGGCCTGGGCCTCTTTTTATCTGATCAGGGGTCACCACATGGGCCTCAAGCTGCCTAAGAAAAGAAACATTCTTTTTACAATGAGGGCTAGTCTACAGCCGGAAGTGACTTCTGACAAGCATGGTACACGCCTTCTGCCCCGCTCGCCAGCTCTCCCGGTGGACGCCCGTTTCAACCTTCATTCAATGGCCGGCGACTTCCTTGCCACGCCTCCGCTGAAGTCTGGATTGGATCTGACCGGGACTGACATACCAACTCCAGGAGTTAGCACGCCGGCTCCGGCTAGGGACGAGAGCCAGGAGGCTCTCATCATTCCGACGGGACGGGGCGAGGCGTGCCATCGGCCGCCTGTCGCCACCTAACCCGCGATCTGACCGGTCTGTGACCGGTCACACACCGTGACCGGTCACGGACCGGATAAGCGTGCGCTGCGCCGCATTAAATGCGGCGTGGTGCGCTCGTCTGATCCGCTATAAATGCGGTTAGGTGAACCCTGCTGTGCTCACCTAACCCGCACACGTGGCGCCAAAATCAGAGGGGGTCGGGGCGCCCCAGCCCTCGGGGCCGAAACGGGAGCGGCCCGACCCCTCGGGGAGACAGAGGGAGGGGTGGCCACATCACCCTCGGGCCCGACCCCCCGAGGGGGTTGGGACACGTGGAGGACCGCGGCCACCCAAGCCTCTAGTCATGATACCCCCGGTCCCATGTCACCGACACGGTCAATCGGTCATAGTTTAGAAACCGACACCTTTAAGATTTTTGGGAGGAAAAAATGGCTCGATGCATCGGCTCGAATTAAGCCGATGCAACGAGCGCATCAACCTCCGCTTTGCCCTCAAAATCAAACGCTTTGTCCCCCGAAATAAATCCACAATGAACTCTAAATCACAGTCACCATCACAACAACACAACAATCACATCATCTAAAACACAAAGACAAAACAACAACAAAACAAAGACGAAGCCGCTGTCGCTGCTGCGGGAGAAGCTTGGGGGCGGAGGGAGAGGAGGAGGGGGTAGAGGATCCGCCTGCCGAGAACACCGCCTCCGCTGGATCCGCCCACAGGAACGCCGATGCCATCGTTACCGCTGCGAGAGAAGCTTGGGGGTGGAGGAAAAGGGGTAAGGCAGTAGAGGACCGTTGGATCCGCTTGCTGAAAACGCCACCTCCACCGGATCCGCCTGCGAGAGCGCCGATGCCACCACCGCTGCCACAGGAGAAGCTTGGGGACAGAGGGGAGGGGGTAGAGGACGCCGGATCAGCTCGTCGAAAACGTCGCCACCGTCGCCGTCTTTGCCGAATCCGCCGCGGGAGAAGCTTGAGAGCGGATGGGGAGAGAGAGGGGGTAGAGGACAGTCGGATTTGGCCAGCGGGAGCCGTCAACGCCATCGCCTCCGTTGGATCCGTCATCGACGAGAGGGCGAGAGGGGGAGGGGATGGGGACGAGACAGAGAGAGAGGGGGTGAGGGAGAGCGAGAGAGAGGGGTGGGGGATAGTGAGAGGGGTGTGGGTAGGGATAAGGATAAGGACGTGAGATATATGGGCAGTCGGTCGGCTTAGCTCGGTTTTTTGGTGTTAGTTTTTTGAAAATCCGGTACCTAAAATATATTATAGATGTCGGTTTTTAAATTAATTGGCACGTATGATAAATTAAAGACGTCGGTTTTTTTCAAAAATATATACCTATAGTATTGGTGTCGGTTTTTCTATAGAAATAGCATCTACAGCCGTTTAAAGGTGTTGGTCTTTTATATTTTCAGCCTGCAGAGATAAAAAAAATATTATATGTGTCGGTTTTAGCTGTTCCGATACCTACAGTGCCAATCTCTATGTGCCTTTCTGTAGTAGTGGCATCAACCTACGTGATTTAATTAGTATTATTAGTTGGTGTACTCCATACATAATTATTTATAGGATTCAAATGATGTACATAATATAATCATCTTTGAAACACGCGTGAACATACAAGCATTTTTCAACCAATTTAGATGCTTAGGATGGGAACCGAAGCAATTTAAAATTTAACCAATTAGGTGAGTAAAAAATATCTTCTTTTTTTCTAAGAAACATAGTATAAACGTAAGCGCGCGCTCACGACACACGCACTCTCAATTTACCCCAATGAGCATCTCCAAAAAATTAGACCGACATATCTTGAGATTATCTCTATGAACATTTAGGAAGACTGAATCAGTATATCTTAGATTGACAAAATCATCACGGGCACCTCACGTCATCTACCACTAAAAAAGTAATTAGATGTAAATGTGAACATCCGTGTCAAGTCTAGTACTTAAATCCAGATGAATTGATTCTACACAACAATCTAATCAGTTAAGCTACGTTTATTTTATAAATATTTTATTTTTTCCTCTTAATTTTTATAAAATAATTTTAAAAAACTTATATTTAGACACGAAGGAAGTACTTGCCTAGCTAGATAATTAGCCCGTCATTTTCACATGAGGCATCCCGAGTAAACTAACACCTAGCTAACACACTAGCCGATTCCATTGGCTAGCACTAGCTAGTTTGAAGATACCGGTTGCATGAACTAAAAGAACACTCGCATCGTCAGCGAATAACCCGTTTAATTAGTTAAGTAATACTACTACATGTCTACATCCCTAGTGTGAAAACGAGCATACATTTTGCATGTCGCTGTCATGTGTGACTGTGCGCTGCTTTCTCCAAACCCTATCAGCGCAGGCCACGACGCTGCCATTAACAGTTAACTACATATATATTCCCGAATGAATAACTAGAAACCTTTTAATTTCGGCCGCTGCTTTGTTACTCCTACACCACTCACTACTAAAAATTTTTTTTTTGCAGACGGACAGAATAGATTTTTTCAGATGGCCATCCACCCCGTCTGTATTTAAAGGCCTGCGAAAATACACGATTTTTATAGGCAGCCATTGGCCCCGCCTACAAAAAAAATCATTTTCACAGGCGGCATCTCAATTTTCGCAGGCGCTACAACCACCCGCCTGCGAAAATATTCTCCGTGAATCAAAAAAAAATCCCCCCACCACCCCCACCGCTGCTGCCATCCCCCATCCGGCTGAGCCGCCGCTGTCGCCTGTTGTGGCCGACGCCACCGCCGTCGCCTCTCCGCCGGATCTGGGAGGGAGAGGGAGGGAAGGGTAGACGGATCTAGGAGGGAGGGAAAGGAAGGGAGCCGCACCGCTGTCACCGCTCGAGGGGAGGACTGCGATGCCGCTGCGGGATCTGGGAGGGAGGGAGGGAGATAGGGGAGGCCGCGCCGCCTCCGCCGCTGCTGGCGCCCTCCCCCTTTGCCGCTGCCAGTGCCCTCCCTCCGCCGGATCTGGGAGGGAGGCCGCGCCGCCTCCGTCGCTACCAGCGTGTCGGATCTGGGAGGGAGGGGGAGGGGAGCAGCCGCGCTGCCTCCTCTGCCGCCTTCGCCTGTGGCCGCCGCGCGAGGGGAGCCACGCCATTGTCGGTGCCCTCCCTCCGGCCGGATCTAGGAGGGAGAGGGAGAGGGAGGGGTGAGTCGCACCGCCTTCTTCCGCCGCTGCCCTCCTCCTCCGGTCGGATCTAGGAGGGAGGGAAGGGCCGCGCCGTCGGCTACTATGGCCGCCGCCGACCTTCCCCCACTGGTCGGGTCTGAGGAGGGAGAGAGAGAGGGAAAGGGAGGAGAGAGGAGGAGGGGAGGAGGAGAGGAAGGCCGGATCTAAGTGGGGAAGGAGGGGAAGGCCAGATCTAAGGGGAGTATTGACCAATTTTTAATATTGGAACCGATTTTCGCAAGCAGACCTTGTAAGGCTACACCTGCAAAATCAATTTTTGTAGGCGTAGCCTTACGAGATCCGCCTGCGAATATACATCTTTGCAGGCGGACGACTTAAGCCATCCGCCTACGAAAATATATATATCTTCGTAGGCGGACGTCCACCGTATCCCCTGTCCACGACAATGCAGGCGACGTTTTGAGTACGAAAATTTGGTCCGCTTGCATAGTGAAATGGGTGTCGCCTGCATTTATAATTTCGCGTGCATGTACTCCAGGGTGGAAGTAGCTATAGAAGCCTTAATTTCACTACGTGATTAGAAACGTTGTCGGTTCTTAAATATATTTTTTTCTCATAAAAAATCATATAGCATCGGATGTTAACATATTTTAATATTATGAATATGAATAAAAGTGAGTGCTGATCAAGCCGGCAACTATTGATCGGCTTCTCGTCAACCAATCGAGCTCTGCCAGCCTCAACAAACACTTGCGCTGTCATGGTGTGCCCTAGCCTACACCCTGCTATTGTAGACTACGGCGGCAGTGACTGGTCCACCAATAGGCGATAGCATAGGGGCGTCTTTGTCCAAGTGACAGCTGTCTTGAGGTTTGCCACATAAGATTTCGTGGCCACACTGAAGAGAGGGGAAGAGAAAGAGGGGAGAAGCTGCACATTGCAAGGTGCGTGTTTGCGACGGTTGCTTAATTTGCATGATGCATGCACTGCTCTCTGCAAACAATTTTCACGATGTTGTTCGAGATAGGCTGTTGCCTATTTACTCAATTTTTTTATTTTCAACTGCATTATAATCTTAAAAGAGTTTATATAATAACGCGATAGGATAAAATAAATAATAAAAAAGCGTACTCCGTGTTTTTTTAATGAGTTGTGCAGGTTCTCGACAACGAGGAAAGAAATTCGAAAGAGATAGGCAATGATATTAATACTGTCGAAACTTGGTTTCGGCTATAAGAAACTGGGGGTAGCAGTCAAGCGCCAAACACAATGGGTTAGTATGCAAAGAGGTTTAGACAGGTTCAGGCCCTCTCTAACGAGAGGTAATACCCTACTCCTGTTTCGGGGATTCGATCCGCCGAGTGATTTATTGATCTCTTGATCTCTTTCAATATGTGCTCTCGTGAGTTCTCTCTCTGATTCTCTATATTCGCGTATCGTCCCTTATCCCCCTCAAGGGACGCCCTACCCTCCTTATATAGTCTTGGAGGGTAGGCTTACATGTCGAAGACCCAATCATACTCTATGTCGGACTCCTCAATCTTACCAACTTTAGACTATAAGCCGTTACCTTATCATAATGGTAACGTAATACCGAAGTCATAAGCCAGCTTACATAATCATGAGTCACAATCTATCCCCTATGGTAAGTTGGATAAGTCAGCTGTGAGGGTATCCGGTACCCATAATCTCCACAGTAGCCCCCGAGACCTTCGCAGTCGACGAGATAACTTTGCCTCGAACCAGAATAACACATAGCCGAATGACTCCTTAGCCGAGTGCTTCTATCGCCGAGTGCTTCCATCATCTCTGCCTGAGTCTCCCGAGTGTTTTATCATCCAATAGAAAGGCTGTGAAGGGCTGAAAACATCTCAAAAATTTCTTAAGAATAGATATTTAGGTGCATCGACTGATGCACCTAATTAGGTGTAGCCCCCGACTATGTGTTTAGTTAAACAAACTAAGCATATAGTCAAGAACTATAATAATCATACTCTCCTGAGTTAAATAAATGCCTAGCCTAAGCCAAAAGCCATCATAAAAAATCATATAACACATAACCTCATAATCAAGACATAGTGTATAATTAATTCCGAGTACTCGGCAAGCTCATGCTTATCCGAGTCGTTTTGCCCGAGTCATCTCAGAACAAACAACTCAGCCAACCCTCGTAGGTAGAAAATCTGAGTTAATTAATTCATCAGTCATCCGAAAAATATGACCAAAATATTAAATAGCTCCAGCCATAATATCGGTCTTAATCAAAAAGAGCACACCAAGGTGACAGAAAAACATTGATATAATATAAAACCAAATGCTTTGTAAAGACCAAACAGCTCCTGCAACCCATAAAAAAGTTATCCAGACAGTTATAAAATTTTTTACTGTTTGTCACCTTTCAAGTTGCATCGTACCAGCCTTCAACAAGTTGTGTAACTGCCATATGAAAGGATTTTAAAGGCATTGGGCAATAAGACATGTGCATATTGCCAGAGCAAATCTGCTTAAGTCCCTAGAGACACATGTGGGGCCACACCTGTAATATGGGCCGTAAGCTTCTCATGGGTCTCGGCCCAAACACGAGAAAACCTAGCGATACCCTAAAATTTCTGAAGCGCCGGCGTCTTCCCCGCTGCTTCATCTTCTGATCCGAATGGTTATCCCTCATAGGATGCACCAAAATAGATTTGATAATTGAATCCCGACTGGCGCAAGAACTCAGCTTGTGACCTTTGTAGGAAATAATGATTGATCCAGACCATGAATATAGGAGATAAGCTCACGGGCATGTATTCATGTTGCATATATCCAGAATAAGTCCAAATTGAAGATTGAAGGTATGATCCTCGTGCTGGAGCTATTAAGCCCCTGAGCACGTTGCTTGTCCCTCTGTCGCAGTCGAAGTTATTCATTGGTGGCAACTGATGCAGTCGGCATGGAAGCGAGACCACCAATGTGAAGATAGAATTGCCCATTAAAGGTAACAAAGATGTCGGTGGTGGAGACATAATTGCCCATCAACAGCGATGGCGAAATCCATCAACCATGAAGACGGAGAAAATAGTCGACGGTGATAAACGTGACCAGCAGTAATGACGACTAGCAGCAACAGAGATGGTCGGCTTGAAGGAGAGAATACCAGTCATTGGCGACCAAGGCAAGTCGGTGTTGAAGATGAAGACGCACATCTGCAGCGACGACGTAGGCCAGCAATGACGACGAGACTACCAGTCGGCAACGACGAAGATAGCTAGACGATGAAGACAAAAATACTAATCAGTTGCGGCGTAATAGGCCAACCAACTATGACAGACGCAACTGGTGGTGATGATGATCCGTAGCAGAAAAAATAACCAGTTGTAGAGACAAAGTTGTCCGTTAACAGTAGCAAAACAGGTAAGGCCAAAGAGACATGGCAAGATGTTTGATGAAGATGGCGGCGTTGGTGTCCCAATCAAATTTTAGTGCGAACGAAGCCCACACTCCTGAAGGAAAGAACTTGGTTGATAGTAGTTGATTGAAGATGAAGATAATACCAATGACGAAGGTGCCGATGGTAACATCAATGATAATAATCCATCAAACTGTTAAGAAGATATCGAAGCCCAAGTTGTTTCCTTGATGCTAGCATGTGTGTGGCGAAGAACTACAAACTTCATGATATATAAATGAAAAACTTGGAGTAGACTGTAGCATCAACTGAGAGCCAAAGTTGTCGATGAAAATATTGGAGTTGCTGAAGTAGAAAGCTTGCTCTGGAGCGAAGATTTTGAGTCTTGTATTTGTGTAGCCCCCGACTCTATGCTTAGTTGGGAAACAACTGATCATAGAGCCAAGAACTATAGTTTGTCATTGAGTAGTCATTGCTTGAGTGAAAATACGCATTGAGGATGTCATGGTGAGGCTCTTGGAGACGTCGTGGTTGGTGAAGTGACGAAGCTTGCGAAGTAGAGGCAATAGAACTAGTCGACGATGAAGTCGTACACGCCCAACAACGGTGATGTCACCAATCAACCATGTAGGCGAAAACACCAGTCGGCGGCGATGAAGGCAGACCGACGATGAAGTCGTAGACGCCCAACAACGGTGATGTCATCAATCAACCATGTAGGTGGAAACACCAGTCGGCGACGGCGAAGGCAGGCCGACGATGAAGTCGTAGAGGCCCAACAACGGTGATGTCACCAATCAACAGTGAAGGCGGAAACACCAGTCGACGGCGGCGAAGGCAGGCTGACGATGAAGTCGTAGACGCCCAGCAACGGTGATGTCACCAATCAACCGTGAAGGCGGAGACACCAGTTGGCGGCAGCGAATGCAAGCCGACGATGAAGTCGTAGAGGCCCAACAACGGTGACGTCACCAATCAACCGTGAAGGCGGCGAAGGCAGGCCGACGATGAAGTCGTAGACGCCCAGCAACGGTGATGTCACCAATCAACCGTGAAGGTGGAGACACCAGTTGGCGGCGGCGAAGGCAGTCCGACGATGAAGTTGTAGAGGCCCAACAACGGTGATGTCACCAATCAACCGTGCAGGCGGAAACACCAGTCGGCGGCGACGAAGGCAGGCCGACGATGAAGTCGTAGACGCCCAACAACAGTGATGTCACCAATCAAACGTGTAGGCGGAAACACCAGTCGGCGGCGGCGAAGACATGCCGACAATGAAGTCGTAGAGGCCCAACAACGGTGATGTCACCAATCAACCGTGAAGGCGAAAACACTAGTCGACGGCGGCGAAGATAGGCCGATGATGAAGTCGTAGACGCCTAGCAACGGTGATGTCACCAATCAACCGTGTAGGCGGAAACACCAGTCGGCGACGGCGAAGGCAGGCCGACGATGAAGTCATAGAGGCCTAACAACGGTGATGTCATCCATCAACCGTGTAGGCGGAAACACCAGTCGGCGGTGGCGAAGGCAGGCCGATGATGAAGTCGTAGAGGCCCAACAACAATGATGTCACCAATCAACCGTGTAGGTGGAAACACCAGTCGGCGGCGGCGAAGGCAGGCCGACGATGAAGTCGTAGAGGCCCAACAACGGTGATGTCACCAATCAACCGTGAAGGCGGAGACATCAGTCGGCGGCGGCGAAGGCAGGCCGACGATGAAGTCGTAGACGCCCAACAATGGTGATGTAATCAATCAACCGTGTAGGTAGAGACACCAGTCGGCGGAGGCGAAGGCAGGCCGACGATGAAATCGTAGACGCCCAGCAACGGTGATGTCACCAATCAACCGTGTAGGCGAAAACACCAGTCGGCGGCGACAAAGACAGGCCGACGATGATGTATAATTGATCGATCCTGCAGTATGAACACGTAGGATGAGTAGTACCTGATGCAAACATAGTACTTGAGGAAAATTCAAGCATTTTAAAATATTTATAAGTATGTATTTCTCCTCTTGTTGGTTTTGATTTCCCCTAGTAGATGACTCCTCACGTTTAAACACTCTGCCCGACTAGTCATTAATATGAGTTCGTCATTAATGGAACAAAGTTTCACATATCAGAATTTACTACTCGGGTACTTTCGTAATCGTTTAGAGCAGAAAACAAATTATTTTATGTTTATGCTTTTGATTTCTTCCGATTAATACTTAGCACCTTGCATCATACACTCCATCCAACGAGCTCCCGGGTGCTAGGATTCGGCCCAAAGGCAACTATCCATCGACAAACCAAACGGAAAGCATAGGAAAAATAGAGTTGCACAACTCGATCAGCACTTTTTTTTACTCGGATTATGTCGCAAGCAATCAAGATAAATATTATGAAAATTGTTGCAAAAATATGATATAACATCTGTAGCCCCCGACTCACTGCTCAACGAAGGACCAGTTGATGAAGTAAGACAGAGTAAAAAGAAGATATCATATAAAGAAGAAAAATTAATGATGACTTAGCTTTTTGGTATTTCCACCGGTGTCGGCAGAGGTGGCCGATCTAGGGATAATGTCATCCATCAATGGCGACGAAGACACCAACCGTGGAGGCAAAGATTCCAGTCGGCAATAATGAAGACGACCGACGGTGAAGACGACGTTGCCATCAACAGCGGCGGCGGATCACACCAACCGTGGAGGCAAAGAAACTAGTCAGGAGCTCGTTGGATGAGCACGAAGGTTTTCCCAAGTGGGTCGATTCCAACTTGGAAGATAGAAGATTGTGGTAGATCTCAGCATCATTTGGTAACCCAAACGGCGCCATAAGGTTTCCCCCTCCCGACTGGTCCGAATCCGAGTCAAGGAGAGAGGTCTTGCCAAATTTGTCGGTGATGAAGTCGAGGCTGCCGAAGCGGAACGCCTTCCCAGGGGCGAAGGCGAAGTCGTCGATGCCTGATAAAGATCCCATCGCGCTTGTCGGCGAGATGAAGAAGAAAACTTGACGCAGAGCCCCTACCTGGCGCGCCAACTGTCGAAACTTGGTTTCGGCTATAAGAAACTGGGGGTAACAGTCAAGCGCCAAACACGATGGGTTAGTATGCAAAGAGGTTTAGACAGGTTCAGGCCCTCTCTAACGAGAGGTAATACCCTACTCCTGTTTCGGGGATTCGATCCGCCGATTGATTTATTGATCTCTTGATCTCTTTCAATATGTGCTCTCGTGAGTTCTCTCTCTGATTCTCTATATTCGCGTATCGTCCCTTATCCCCCTCAAGGGACGCCCTACCCTCCTTATATAGTCTTGGAGGGTAGGCTTACATGTCGAAGACCCAATCATACTCTATGTCGGATTCCTCAATCTTACTAACTTTAGACTATAGGCCGTTACTTTATCATAATGGTAACGTAATACCCAAGTCATAAGTCGGCTTACATAATCATGAGTCACAACCTATCCCCTATGGTAAGTTGGATAAGCCAGCTGTGAGGGTATCCGGTACCCATAATCTCCACAGTAGCCCCCGAGACCTTCACAGTCGACGAGATAACTTTGCCTCGAACCAGAATAACACATAGCCGAATGACTCCTTAGCTAAGTGCTTCTATCGCCAAGTGCTTCCATCATCTCTGCCTGAGTCTCCCGAGTGTTTTATCATGCAATAGAAAGGCTGTGAAGGGCTGAAAACATCTCAAAAATTTCTTAAGAATAAATATTTAGGTGCATCGACTGATGCACCTAATTAGGTGTAACCCCCGACTATGTGTTTAGTTAAACAAACTAAGCATATAGTCAAGAACTATAATAATCATACTCTCCTGAGTTAAATAAATGCCTAGCCTAAGCCAAAAGCAATCATACTCTCCTGAGTTAAATAATCATACTTTTCTCTTTTTTTCTCTCTGTATATATTGTATTTTGCACTGGAATCCAGTAGTAGGATGATGATAGGTGTACTACAACTTTATGTCTCATCATTTTTTAGATTTTTTATCACTGTTTATTTAGCCATGAAAAAACTGAGCATATTTTTAGAATTTTGATGATGGTATCATTTAGGACTCTACAAAATTATCACTCAAAATATAGCTTATATAAAGAGAGAAAAGAAAAGAGAAATGTTATTAAGGAGTAGAGCGAATCATTTTCAATAGTTTACGGTGTAAAATGAGTAAAAAATAATTGAGAGGGTTAAATAATTCAATGAAATAGTTTGAGAAGTAGAATATACTTTTTTCTCGTGAAAATAAGAACTCATGAAGCTAACTTGAAATTAATCTAAACTATTAGAGAGATGCCCTAACTAAGCATAGACCTCGCATGCAGAGTCTTCTACCAAGACATTATTCCATATGCTGGAGGAAGTACATACAAAAGCTAGATAAATTATGTGATAAAATAATAGATATAAGTTATATTTTTTTTACTTACTATACAATTTTTCTTTCATATACTTATATATTTTATAACTTGATCAATGATCCAAAGATTATAAATAATTAGGTTATATGTCATGGCTTCAGAGGAGAAAAGGTGCAATTTGCATCTTTAATGAATTATCTAAAGGTTAAAAATAATTAAAGTGATATGGTTTAATGAGAAAAAAAACTAATATTAATTTTATTTAGTGAGGATGAATTTTATAAATATATATGGGATACTGTTGCATAGTAAGTAGAGCAAAATTTTCACATGAAACGATAACAGTGCAGAAACCCCTGGAACATGCATGCGCTGGCCGCTGAGATTAAACGGAATCTTTTCGTGCAAATTGTGGCCAATAGACCACCACATAGCCCCAACACAGGCTGCCGCACCACATCGGATGTCCCCTGGGGCCCAGCTGCAGAGGGTGAGTGAGTGCGTGAGAGGGTCATTTTGTTTGCATTTGGGCGAGCGGTTCATTTTCGGTGGCGCCGGATCGGACGTAAAGCGCCCCCTGCCTGTGGATTCCATCCCGTTGGATAATCCGGATTCCCTGTCATACGACAGTTACCCGACAGGTCGGCATGGACTAATCTCCTATTGGCTAGCAGACGCCTGTTTATTGCCTTGGATCGGGTGTGGATTTACTACCGACTCTGGCGTAGAGTTTCCTTATGTGTACTGAATCCAATGTACTTCAGTACATTAATCATACTCCTATGTTTCAAAAAAAAATCAAATCCTAAAGAATATCCTGAAAATATATTCTTTTTAATTTTTAAAATACTACTTAGAAAGATAAATAGTATACATATACTTTATAATCCCATGTAAGTTTATCAGATTTTACAAAGTTTTCTAACAAAAGATTTATGGTCAAAGTTACACCATGAAGACCAAAAAAAAGTCAATGATATATATTTTTGACAGAAGAAAGCATATCGTTTAGTATGAGTTACGGCTACATGTCCCACGTCCACGTTCTTCGTCATGGGCATCGCAGATGCCGCAAACCCACTCGATTGACCGCAAGGTTGTTCGTGGGTTTCAAACCCACAAACAACTAATCAGAATTGATGTCTAATATGGAAAACCACGTCACAACTCAGTGATTGCACTAGAAAGCCGTTCAAATTGTGCTTCGCACACATCATGTGTTATTGTGAACGAAAATGATTTTGTAAATTGCACGTTGCTTCTCCTCTCTCCGAGGAAATTCAAGAGAAAGGTAGTCCTGTCATCAGCTCACACCGGAAAGCGTCGTTTTCCTTGGTGGTGGCAAGTGTTTGATGGAATTTTTGGGCGCCTTGGTGACATTCTATCCATTGCATCCACTGGAACACATTCCTTATCGTTCAAACATTCTATTTTTTGTTTGGTGTTGCAGATAGAGGTGATGTAAAATGATCTGCCATGATCTTCTTACTCTTTAGGCCGACATGCTTGGTTAGGGCTTGTGTGTTCTCTATGGCTTGGAACTCCTCGAGCAAGACCATTTGCGTTGTATCGTATCCCATCTAGGGAGAGAAGTCCCTCAACAGGCAGGTTGGAATCGTGCAATAGACACATGAAACAGTGCCATTGCTACTTCTTGGCTACTATGGCCACCACCGCCATGGCCAACCATGTTCTTCCTCTCCACGAGCAACTAGTATGAAATAGCACCTGAGAGGCGATGGAAGTTAGTCATTCCATCATCTCTCAATAGCAATCAAGATCCTCATTACTTCTCCTCGTCCATGATGATGCGTTCTCCTTGTTCAGGGCAATAAGGTGCAGGATATGATGCCGTTAGGTTGATGCAGATTGCTGCAATGAGCTAAGTGGGTTAGTGAGCACAAACTAGCCCAGTGAGTTTACGGCATGACTCACGCCACTTACACCTCACACGTACTAAGCTAAATTAAATCTGTATATTGAGGCAAAAATCTAAAGGAATACATAATTGAAAATTGTTTCTTACTCCTTCACATGCGACAAATATTTTTAGCCGTTCTAAAGAGGCATCCGCTCTATCTTAGCCCTTCTTTCCAACACACAAATTTCTTCGAGTTCTATAGGGATTAATTAGTCCACGTGAAAATCCTATAAAGTTTAGAGATTCCAAAGGAGGCCTTTAGATGTTTTGAGAATCAAAAGGGAAACTTCTTCCTTCTATGCAACCTGTTGCATGGAAATCTAATCCAACCACTTGATCTTTTTTGGACAAACTTGAGTGAAATAGTTTCCATGGTTTTGTTCGCAGAAGATCTTGGGCCGAGGAGATAGCGAGTCTTCTCGGTGCTTTTGAGCCTTCAAGCAGGCAACACAACCTACAGTTTTCACCTTTCAGCGCAAAAAGATGAGATCGTATCCGATCAGATGCCCCGGTTTCTTCTAACTCCGTTCGTCTACCTCACCAGCCGTCCCTTCCCACCCACCGCTGCCACGCAAGGGCAATTCCGTCAACTCACCCACCCTGGGCGCCTATAAGAAGCCCCCTCTCCATTTCTTCAAACTTTAGCTTCAGAGCCCTCCACAAGAAAAAAATATTATAGGAAATAAAAAATAATTTCCTGGTTAGAATAAACACATTAAGAAAATATTTTCCTCTTCTGTTACATTCATTCTTCCTTCTCCGGCCACCGGAGCCGTAGCCGAATTGTGCTTCTTCTCCGGCGAGGGAGAGGGAGAGAGAGGGGTGTGTGTTTTGCTCCTTCCGGCGAGTGGTCTCCTCCCCGCGCGGCTGAGGAGATCTCTCGGGACATCGGGGTTGGGGGCGTGCATGATGGGGTTTTCGCTCACGCCGATGAAGATCTCCACGAGGCTTCTGTGGAGCACCAGCTTCTTCCGCCACAAGATCGCCGCCACCATCGCGTCCTCCTCCTGCTTCTTATAAGATCATCTTCTCCGCCACAGCAAGCTGTAAATATATACATCGAACGCAACAAGCGCGTTTGATTGATTGGATTTTCTCCCCCCCCCCCCCCCCCCCCCCTCACGACAAGTAATTAAGGCGCGCGATCTCTCTAGCTTGGAGATTTGATCCGCGATGGAGTCCGGCCGGCTCATCTTCAGCACGGCGGGTTCCGGCGCCGGGCAGATGCTCTTCTTGGACTGCGCCGCTGGCGGCGGCGGCGGGGCCATGTTCCATCGAGGTATTGGTCTCATCTAAATCTGTTACCAATTCACGGCGTGGCTCGTGCGCGCGATTTCTGTACTGATTGCGGTTGCGATGTGGGAGTGATGAAGGGGCGAGACCGGTGCTCGGCATGGAGGAAGGAGGGCGCGGCGTCAAGCGGCCCTTCTTCACCACGCCCGACGAGCTCCTTGAAGAGGAGTACTACGACGAGCAGCTCCCGGAGAAGAAGCGGCGCCTCACGCCGGAGCAGGTAGATAGCTAGCTAAGTTGTAAAGATCGGCGGCGGTGCTCTGTTCCGAGTTGTGACGTGACGACTGGATCGGCGTCGACGTGTGTGTAGGTGCATCTGCTGGAGAGGAGCTTCGAGGAGGAGAACAAGCTGGAGCCGGAGCGGAAGACGGAGCTGGCGCGGAAGCTAGGGCTGCAGCCGCGGCAGGTCGCCGTGTGGTTCCAGAACCGCCGCGCCCGCTGGAAGACCAAGCAGCTCGAGCGCGACTTCGACCGCCTCAAGGCGTCGTTCGACGCCCTCCGCGCCGACCACGACGCCCTCCTCCAGGACAACCACCGCCTCCACTCTCAGGTGAGCTAGCCACGCGCGTCGCCGCCCAACCGTACCCTCGATTTGGCCTCCTGATTCTGACTGAATTCATGGTGATCTGTGCCGTCAGGTCATGTCGCTGACCGAGAAGCTACAAGAGAAGGAGGCGACCGAGGGCAGCGACGGCGCGGCCGTTATCGCCTCGGCGCTGCCTGCGGCGGACGTGAAGGTCGCCGTCTCGGACGCCGAGGAACCGGCGGCGGCGGCGGCGGCGTTCGAGGTGCAGCAGCAGGTGAAGGCCGAGGACAGGCTGAGCACGGGCAGCGGCGGGAGCGCGGTGGTGGACACGGACGCGCTGGTGGTCGGGTGCGGCCGGCAGCATCTCGCCGCCGTGGACAGCAGCGTGGAGTCGTACTTCCCGGGCGACGAGTACCACGACTGCGTGATGGGCCCCATGGACCACGCCGCGGGGGGCATCCAGTCGGAGGAGGACGACGGCGCCGGCAGCGACGAGGGCTGCAGCTACTACGCCGACGACGCCGGCGTCCTCTTCGCCGACCACGGCCACCACCACCACCACCAACACGCGGACGACGACGAGGAGGACGGCCAGCAGATTAGCTGGTGGATGTGGAACTAGATGGCTCGCCCACCACCCACACCCCCCCCCCTCCCGCGGCGCGCGTCGTGCATTCAATTCTCGTGTTAAAAAATCGTTCTCTTTTTCATTTTTCCGCTTCTTTGTCTGTAATGTTGAGTTCGATCGGCTACGAAGGAAGGAGGTGTATGCATGCATGGTATGGTAGGGTAACATCAGTGAATCAAATCTGTCATGGTGATGATGTACGAGAAGAACATGGGGGGTAGAAATAAGTGCATGGAGGCAAGTACTCTTTTCATGGCACGTACCAAATTATGTCGTCGAATTGAGATTTTTAGTCTTGAATCCTTCTTGACCATGTCGTCTCTGATTACTGTATCTGTATATATGGTGGTTGATGATTAACGTACTCCACCTCCGGTTGAACTGTAGTGTGACTAGGGAGAGGTCCTTCTCATTTAAATCAAAAAGTTTCTGAAGTTTGAATTTTAAGCTGGATGCATTTACTATATATCTAGAAACTGTAGAACAAACATAACTGAAAGTCATATCATCTGAAATATATATAAGTGATACTCCAGTTTTTGTGGTACTGATCAGTCTTGGCATGTCACTGAGCGTACCGGCCTTAATTAACGCTGAACAAACCACTCATGTACTCCAGTTTAGTATAGTGCATATGACGGACTAATTAACTAGTGATCGATTGAGACATAACGGTGCGCGCTACTACTAGCTATAGTACGTAGGAGTGCTACTACAATAGCAGCCGAAAGTTTAGGAGTCCTATCTTCACCGTTATTGACTTATTGTTGCACAGTGTTCTTCTTCCGTGCATGATTACATCGAAGACACAAGCACACCTATCACGAGTGTGCTCACTAACACATGTTTAAAAAACGAAGACTAATAAAAAATCTCTAAGTTCAGTAAATTTCTACAGAATTAAAGTGCATTCGCATTTGTTTAATATTTCCACATATATTTTGAAAATTTAACCACTAATGTAGTATGTATGGAATTATCTTATACATATGTTACGGAATTGTTTTTTTGGAGATGTTGTAATTTGCAACAATATTATAATATCTTTTATTAAAGAAATGATAGCTATGAAAACCAATATAAGGTTGAATTAAACTCGCACACTGTAAAAGGTTAAAAAGGGGACATAGCTTAGCATGCCGTTAGTGCGAACACACATAAGCTAGACTAGATTGCTTATGGGAATATGCAGTTTAGCTTTCGTTCCCTTTCTTTTTAGCTAGACACAAATAGCAAGACTGAAGATGGTGACCGGTAAACTTTTCACATTTATTACACAATGTGGACAGCACGATTGACGCAAACGATTGGCCGTCGTTCTTTTTTTCGAACGGTCGGCAAGTTTTATATAAAAAAGATGATGTCCCCATTTTAAGAAAAAAAGGGACCAAATCTTATAATGCACAGTTAATTAGAAAAAATTAGGTGAAAACTATAACTACAACACTCTAACAAACCTAAGCTACCAAGACCAGTAGTATCGATTGTTCGGAACAGCTCCGCGTCGCCCACGCGTGGGCGGCTCGGGGTGAACCCTAGCCAACGGCCGCCGCCTCTTTCCTCCTCCTCCCTATTTTGCCACCACCGGAATTCGCTACAAGGAGAACCGGGCGGCAAGCGAGGATGGCGGCAGCGGGGCCAAAACCTCAGCGACGTTCCGCCTCCGGCACGGGGGAGGAGGCGCGAAGCTCGGGAAACGGAAGGGCGGCGGCGGCTTTCTCCGGCGTGAGGCGGCGGATTCAACACCACATGGACCGGATCCGCCCCCCCCCCGGCTAGATCCGGCGCCCCCATGACACGCGGCGAGGGCGGGGATGACGCATGATGGGAGGCCGTGGACGGCGCGGAGGAGCGGCGGCAGAGCTGGTGGCTACGCAACGACAGCGCCGGCGCGCAACAGAGCCGGCGGCTACGCGAGGACGGCGCCGGTGGCGTCAATAGCAGCAGGACACCGTGTACGGCATCAGCGGCGCCGGTGGCAGCGGGAGGTTGGTGTTGATGGCTCCTTGGCCGAATTCGGTCGGCTCCGTCGGCGGTGATTAGACCTTGACGGCAATCAGGGCAGAGCGCTCCGTTGCCCTGCGCGAGAAGGAACGACCGCGGTGGTGCTCGAGGAGAAGTAGCAGCAGCTAGAGGCAGACCTTAAGCAGCTGGCAGCGCGAGCAGTCAAGCGGCTAGCAACAGTGACACTTTTTCTTCTCGGTTGCTGGCCGACCAATATCCTCTCCGTGGAGCTCCTCCCCTCTTATGGCTGGATTTCCCTATTCTGGCCGTGGGAGCTTTGGGGGGAGGGTGGATGCGACAACTTTGTGCAGCAGAGGACGGCAGCGACATGGCGGCATGGTGGCCTCATGAGCATGCTTGAGCTATGGGGTGGTGGGCTAGGCTTGGCGGTTAGAGGGACGGTGTGGTTTTTCGACGATGTACGTTGTGTGGGCTGGTTGTGTGGTTTTGGATAAAAATCGCTAGCGAAAGCCTTGGCTGGCTTGACGACAACGGTGTCCTCAGGCGTCGTTATGGCGTCTGTTCTCCCTCACCCATCAATCTTCTTGCCCATCCTACGATGGTCGTTGGTGGACTTTTGCGTTGAAGCTCTGTAGGCCTAGCTGTTCGGTGAGGCCTTCGCCTTCCGGGCTCTGTTCTTGGTTGTGACGTGCGTCCAACATTCTTCGTTTCTGCTTGGTGAAGTCGGAGCTGCTTCGTTGTGGTGCGATGAGGCTTGGTAATGATAACATGTTGCAGTCTTTTAAGGGTGCTAGTGTTAGCTGTGGGTTAGAAGTGGTGCTTTGGCGGCTTGGGTTGAGGTCCAAAGCAAGACAGTCTGTGTTGTTTTTTTCGTTTTGGCGATGCTTTTTGGCAACGATGTTGTGATAGTTGTGGAGTTGGAGCTGTTGTGTCGCTAGGCGACAAGCTCGGCAATGATAACACTTGTTTCACGAAGTCAGAGCTTTTGTGCCGCTTTACAACAAGCGCTTTCTTATTTGGCTGTATGCCATCTTCACGTAATGTTTGCAAAATAAGTACATTAGGAGGCTGAAATGAGCAGTGAACTAACAAGTATTTGTAATCAGACCGAGCTGATAAGATATATCAAGTTTACTATTCACTGGTTTATGTATAAATTTTGATAAAATCAACTGATTTTCCCACCTTATGATTTTGCATCATGATTTGTGCCAAGTACATCTTTCCACTGCAAATTCGAGTAAGTTTTAGTTTAAGGTTTTGACGCCGTTAGGGTTCTAGTTCGCTGAACCAACTCAAACCTTAAGTTTAATGGTATGATATCTCTTGGTGGTCGTAGTCGACAACACACGGCGAAGGTGGTGACAAGGTGATCTTGCACATTAGTTGTGGATTTAGTGTCCAACGTTGTATACTTATCGATCATCGACAATAAGTGATAAAGTTAAACTGGGTTTGCAAGTCAAGATTTGTATGAGGCAGACGGGCAAGTTGCTAAAGATGGCAGAGAAGTTACAACGAAGTGATGAGAGAGGAATGAGGTTGCATCGCCGATGTTGCCTATAGTATTGACGGCCACAGTGGTAGGAGGCAACAATGCAAAGGAGGCAGCACATTATTATAAAGTAAGAGCAAGAGTGGACACTGAACTCGGCAAAAATAAACATGAGATTTTCAAGAAAGATCAGTTTCACTATACACGATTATGTAGGCAGTCTCAAATAAATATATGGGAGCAAATAAAAAGACTAAATGGTAGTGCATTGTACTATTATAACTTTTATTTGAAAATCATAGTACTATTCTAGATCAATACTGCATAAATGCTGGTAAAAAAAAGACACTTTCGGTTCGATCTCATCCATCCAAGCGGAACTGTATGTGGCCACTTCCATCCATCCCTCTCGTCTACAACTTTTATTGTTACTAAGGTGATGCATCCCTTTCAGTTCATCATTTCAACATATTTGCCCAAGAAGAAGTGATCACCCATAGCCTATTACTTGGGACTTGGGAGCATACTACAAATTAGCATGAGTTATTTATGTCGTATACTATAGTAACTTATATGGCAATAAGTCAAAATTAAGCCACAAGCCTAAATACCTGGTTGAATACTTATCATATGGATTTGACGTGTATTTAGGGCATAACTTTGTCCTATGGATAATCTTTTGTTACCGGGAAGAGTTTATTGGCTTGGTCCGAATCTGATGTCACATAGGAGGAGCTAGCAGTAGTTAAGTCTAGCAGGAACAGCACAAGAGCCATTTTCCTTGGCCTTGATAGGACATGGGAACATCTTTTGTCTTTTGCAGTCCCACTAATTGGACAAGCATAACCAAGATTCCCCGTCTCTCCTTGTTGATGGCGATGTTGCTGAAAGATTGCAGGTACAGAGTGAAGCTAGAAGTGCCTAATCAACCGCTCGTATTGGGAGGTGATCATGTACTTTCAAGTTATAATTGCCTGCCAATTAGTACTATCTACTCTATCTGTGCCATCATTAGTGGCGCTGATCTAAAATGAGCTAATCGCGAGCGTCTGATTACTTTGGTGGAGAAAAATCTATCAGGGGATGAGAATATTTGATAGGCCTCACAATCCAAGCATCTATCGGAGTTGCAATCAATCATGTCAGGGAAAGAAGAAAAAAGGAGAGAAGAAATTCATTTCCTGACGGCGATTGAAAATCGAAGGTGTGGCTACAGAAAAAGGCGTGCGGCTCGGAGATTCAGCCGCGCGCGGCTGATCAGAGCGGGACGGAGCAACACAGCGTTCTCCATGGGATAGGAGTAGAAAAAAAACGCGGAGTTATGGCGAGACGGCGATCGATCCGCTGGTGATAAGCGGCCTGCTTAATTACGCGACGTGTCAACGAGACGAGGAACTCGGGGGAGAAGAATGGATGAGACGAGGAGGATAGGAACAAAACCCCAAACGTTTGATGGCTTTGCGTGTGGTCTCGCTCCGAGCGTTGGTGGAGTCGTAATCCCAGCAGTGCAATTTTGGCGCGTTTGCTTGCCTTGCGCGCCCCCGTCTCGGCCGCGGGGAGGGGATCTTCCGTGGACGCAACCCGATTACCCGACCATGCGCGCGCGCGTCCTCCGTCGTCGTCACGGCCGCATCGCATCGGTGTTTCGTCGCGATCCTAGCGTGGTCGCGCGGCAGCGAGTTGGGGGGCGGGGCTGGGTGGAGTAGGCGGCTGGGCGCGTGGGGCTGCGTCAAAGTGTGCACCAATGAGGGGGGCGCATCTTGGGCGTCGCGGTGCGCTTTCCAGGGTTGATCTCCACCCGACTCCTGCTCCGCCATGTTCCGCGTCCGCCAATCGGCGCGCGGATCAAGTCCCTAGCGTGATCGCATCGACTGCACTACAGCCGAGCTGCGATTCGTTGGCCGATCGGATCGATCGTTCTGGCGCCGACGTGACCGCGCCCCTGCAGCCATTGCGTCTCTCGCCGTTTCGCCTCGTCTCACGAGTTCACTGCTCCATCGACACCGTGCGCTGCTACAGAGTTCTTTTTTTCGACGAGTACTAAAGTAGAACTGTAGGAGTAGAAGCCAAACGGGAAGTGACTGACTGCCAGTGAGGCCGAGGGCGCCGTTCGGAAGCAGTGGGTACAGCTGGTCCGATGCATGAACATGGCAGGTTGTTGAGGTACCATGTGGCATGTCTGCAGCACTAGGGATTACCATACTTCGAACGATTTGTCTTGCCTTGCAACTATAGGTATTACTGTATTATTAGTGCAGCCCTTTCGCGATCACACATTGGGCAACCGTTGAGATGGGGAGGATTATGGGTGGTGGTGCGTGAGTGGTAGCGGTAGCAAAAGTGATCTGCCGTGGTACGTTTAGACCGTTGTGCATTGGTCTCTCGCAACCAGCATTGTGCTCCAGCTGGAGAGAGAGAGATACTCTCTGCTGATCTGATGCCATTAATCATTATACGGTTGCAGTGTTGCTCCATGTGCCCTGAACCTCCGCCGAGTGAAGAGTAGAAGTGCAAGGAATGTTTTCAGGACTCAGTAGTAGTACTAAACTGCATCGCAGCCCAGCCCAGCCCGGCTCATTTTAGTTGCTGCAAGCCTGCAATCACGGAAACTCCCAGGCCTTCAGGGCCCAAATACATATGGTACTACACGGGCGCCCGACTTCTCCGGTGGAGAAAATCGTACTACCTGGCCCAAAAGCTTTTGTTGAGAATTTGTGAGGCAACTCTTTTCTTTAGAATTTACAAGTTACAACGATGGCAGATACGTACATACTTACCCACGCAAACATGCCCAACGCATTTGACAAACAAGCTAGCTTGATGTAGAAGTACGTAACTACGTATGTACGTCAAACGAAACGTTTAATTTATCAGTGACCTGATTCTTTTTAAATGCCATCTGATCTTAGCCATATCGTTGTATCAGCAACACATATTCATATTTTTCAACGTCGCTATAAGGTGTCATTTTTTGGCATATTCATGAAATAAGCCAAACAACATATTTACAAATAAAAAATAATTTATGAATAATAATTTTACATACGTACTTTTAGTGACTAAAAAGTAAAGGCTGAAAAATAAATTACGATAAAAAAATCCTAAAATTAACTTTAAATTAAAAATTAAAAATTTAAATTTTGACTTATAAACATAAATATAAAAAAAAAAGATGAGACTGATAATCTAAGCAGTGAGCCTCAAACAAATCCCCACACAAAGGAAGAAACTCCAAAACAGCCAACCATGGCCCCATTTTTTCTTTTAAGCATGGAAGGCACGCAATGAACACACCGCAGATAATCGATAGTTCTTAAAAAAAAACATATACATGATGAAAACCGTAAATGAAAAGAAACGGTACCAGAAAACAAGCGTAGCTCTCGCAGTCTGCCACGTCAAAGAGAGCTAGAAAGGTAACCAGTAACCACCATTAATTCCACCAACCAAAGAGTTCCAATCGACGCCGTCGCTCTCGTCGCGACGTTGCCCAGAGATTGCTTGGCCTCGCATATTTACAGTCTCATCTTTATGCTTATAAACCAAATTTTAAATTTTAAAATTTTAATTTAAAATTAATTTAAAAAGTTTTTTTTTATCATACTTTATTTTTAAATTTTTGTTTTTAGATCGCTAAAAATACGTATATAAAAGTTTTGTTCATAAATTATTTTTTTTTAAATATGTCTGTTTGGCGATAGCCCTAGTTGCCAAATCTTCCAAATCCCAAGCGGCTTAGCAGCATGTCGTTCTCAGCTTCTCATTTTCACGCACGGAGCCAAGCCAAGACAGCGTCTGGCAAGGACTCGATCGTCCAGAAACTGTTGCAACACCGGCGACATACTAGCTATTAGCAGAGGGGAAAACTTTTTTAATCACTCTATAGACGTCACTCGTTTATCTTAATACTATCTTCGTCTCGAAATAACTTAATCTAATACGAAATATGACGTATTTTAATATGACGATTTTGAACGTACGTTCGTTCAGATTTATAATAGCAGGATATGTCATATTCTGTAATAAATTAACATATTTTAAAACAAATAGAGTAGTGGACATCACTTATTTATGAACAAATCAGTTAATATTTTGTACTAGTCTAACCCAAATACCCCATTAATCACGTTTCTGTCAGAACTGACAAGAGAACTTCTAAAGGGATCGAACAAGGACGTCGCTTTTAAGGACGTGTAGTTGCATCAGTTTGTCAAACGAACGAGATAGGCGTGGGCTGCGATTGACCTAGCTTTCAGAACTGGTTCTACTTCTACTGCCAACTTGCGGCTGCGGACAAACTCTTCTTGTCCAGTACGAAAGCGAGGCAAATTAAGCAGCTAGCTGCACAGTGAAAAGAGGAATTGGGCTGGAAGAAGCTGCATGCATGGCGGCGGGAGCGACGCTGTCGGTGCTCCTCCTCGTCGCCGGCGTGGTGCTCATGCTCGTGCTGCACGTCGTCGTCGTCTTCTGGGCGCTGCGGCGGGGCGTGTTCCTGCGCGGCGCGTTCCGGGTGGAGGAGCGCCAGGACCAGCGGGCCGCCGCCCTGACGTCCGAGGAGATCGCCGTGCTGCCCTGCCACGAGCGCAAGGAACACGGCGGCGGCGAGTGCGCGGTGTGCCTGGAGGCGTTCCAGGCGGGCGACCGGTGCCGTGTGCTGCCGAGGTGCGACCACGGGTTCCACGCCCGGTGCGTCGACTCGTGGCTGCGCCAGAGCCGCCTGTGCCCCATCTGCCGCGCCGAGGTGGAAGTGTCCGGCTACGCCGGCAAGGCGGCGGGGGGCGGCCCGGTGGCCGAGGCAAGTCAGGCGACCACGCTGGAGATCGTTACTGAAAGATTGGGAGGCACAGAACGGTAGTGTACTCTAGTGTTTGACTCTTGTTTAAATTTTTACTAGTTGTAATTAGTAATTCTCGCGTAGTTGCATTTAGGCAATCTGATTGTACAGATCAAACGGGTCATCTGATCACCTCAACCATTCTATGAATTCAATTCGATTCATCATGTGGAAGTGGTGCTCGGATCATATCTGTTATACACGCCGCTCGTAGGGGCGGATCCACAGCACCGGGGCAGTTGGGGCTCGTGCCTTCACTGCTGGCTTAAGAATTATAGAAGTCTCTATTAAAATTTGTTGCCATATGTAGATAGAGCAGAGGGCTATAATTTTGTCTAATTTATTTAAACTCTTTGCTATTTTTTTTATCCGTCACTGGCTACTCGTTACGTATCCAGGTGCTACACTCCAAGTAACTGCACTTGTTCTGTTCAGCTTACGTTGTCCAGAAAAAAAAGAGATGCGTCAGTTATGGAAACTGAACAGATATGTGCAGATCACCATCTGCGTTTGACTTACCTGAATATGCATTTTCCCAAAAACAACTACCCATCCGCATTGTTATCTGTTAATTAATTAATCCAAGCTAGTCACTTCTGTTGATCCCTTGCGTGCCAGAGGATTTATCAGAGAACGAGCCTAGCGAATCAGATGATCGTTCGTTCGCTGGGATCAAATCGAATTGGTTTTTAAAATTGGGAAAAATCAAAATACCACCTATATAAGTCATCGGTGTTCGTACTCTCCCGTACAAACTCAAATTTTCCTATAAATTCATTTATTCTCACTTTTCATTAGTTTTCAAGTATTTATTGCCATTTCACTCAATTCCGTGTGCCGCGTGGGATTTCAGCGTGGCAAGACGAAGTTACCCCATAACATCAACAAGGGTCTCTAACTCCTTGCCAACCAGGGATCGCATTGGGCTGCAAATTTTCGGATTTATTGTGTTTTACGTCGAGGTTTGCTGCCACCCCCCGCGTTCATGGAAGGTGGAAGGAGGAACCCGTCCTTGCCAAGATGGCATGTAGGTAATTCCATCTTTCCATGTTTGACGTCCACATGGCATGAGAAATTTTAGGAGGGGCGCTGATCCGCACCTGGTCGCGCGGGCGCGACGACCAGCCACTATACATACACATATACATATATATGTATATATATGTATATATATGTGTATATATATATATACACATATACATACATATATATATATATATATATATATATATATATATATATATATATGTATATGTATATATACACATATACATATATATATATATGTATGTATGTATGTATGTATGTATGTATGTATGTATGTATGTACGCGCACACATATACATACATACATACAAACTTTGTATTATACAATACAAAGTTTGTATGTATTAATTAATACGTATATATACGATAAAATATGTGTGTAAACTTTATATATATACCTATATCAATCATTTTATAGGTATACGTATACATTTTGACGTATAAAAAATATATATAAACGTATATAAAGTTTATATATGTACGTATACAAAATATATAAACTTTATATACGTACGTATAAAAAACCAAAAAAATATACACGTATATAAACTTTGTATATGTACCTGTCGATGGGTTATATCCGTAGACCGTATTCTGAGGGTATCAGGGTACGTTGGAGCAAGGATCTACACAAAACGACATCAAGCAGACAAAAGACAAGGATTATACTGGTTTAAGCCCCTCGTAAAGTAATAGTTGTACTATAGTTTATATGGAATTATGACGATAACCACAAAGATTACAATAGAGAATAACAGAAAGTATCAAGTACCGACGAGATTCCAATCAAGAACGACTCGACGAGATCCAACCGACGAGTTGTCCTTAAATCCTCCGGATTGCCTTTGCTATGGTGGTGGCTTGTGCTTATGATTCGATCCTCCTATACCCCCTGGGGGGTCTTGTATTTATATCGTAGACTGCCTTGGACTCCAAGTAGAACTCGAAGAATACTTTTGGCCCACGAGATCACAGAGATTGTATCTTCTCCGAATATGACTCTAATATCTTCTATTTGGGATATAATTTCCCTATTTATTAGCCGAATTCCATAATGTTAAGGTATCCTTCCCGTATACTAAGGGTATACCGTATTCGTATACTACACAACCCCAAGGATAGGAGGTATGCCTTATCCGTAACCCTGACAGTAGCCCCGACTTCAAATCAAATGAATTCACAGTGTTCTCGAGTCGGAGTTCTCGAATAAATGATGTCGTACCTACCTATCCATTCTCGAGTTATCGAGAAGGTATGAAGCCTTCGACAACACCATCAAAAAGCAACGATCCACCATGAATTTGGATTGAAGTCTAAAAAACTATTATAAACTAATCGAGAAAATCACGGCGGTCGTTTCTCTTTCTTCCTCAAAATACGAACCGCCGGTCATGACCTATAAATCTCAATCCTGAGATTCATTTTGTCTCCTTCCCACAAGTGACCCCTTACTCCTTTGTGCTCTCCAATCTTCACAACTTTCGCTAATTGAAAACCGCAACTTTGCACTTCGCTTTCAACCTCAACCAAATCAATTGTTTTGGGAAAATCCAGCTTCGACGTGGAGGATCAGAAGGCACTGCAGATCAAAGGCTCTCTTCCGGGAAGAAAACCCTAGAACGATCGAAAGGAGGTATAAACCCTAACCCCGCATTAGGCCAAATTGTTTGTCTTGAAGATTTCGCATAGTTTGGGTTCTTGCCTCCTCCTTTCGAATTTCTTCTTCTTCTCTTGAACTTCTATGGCATCCACCTTCTCCACCTAAACCCCAACTCCATTGCATGCATCTTCACACACCTTTGCGAGACGTACCTTGGGGTACCACCTTTCTTAGATCTGTTTAGATAATTTTACAAACTTAGGTGGATGGAATCCGGTAGAATCTCTGGCTGTTGCAGCTTCCGCCTCCGAGATGGATTGAAGGCGAAGTATATCCCCTTCAACTACTCTTACTCTCGAGGACCGTGGAGGTCAAAGTGGTTTTACCCACACGTCGAGGACCGTCCTGCCAACCTAGCTGTCCCAAATGAGAAGCCCGAGTGCTCCCCTTTGTGGACTTCCAAGCCCTCCTTAACCCCTTCTCTCAAAAGCTTTGTAGACAAGATCCACGAGCTCCGAGAACAAGGGTTGTTGGGGTATGAAGTCTTTGAAGACTTCATACGTCGTCAAATTCAGCCCCTCCAAGCTCGCGCTCACCCCGCGTACAAGTATACGAGGGCACAAGATGAAACATGGATTTCAGTTCGGGGTATACGATCTCGTAACCCTCCTGACCTTAATCCGATCAAGACCAATCGACATAGATTAATATTGTTGTCTTGTTTGTAGTACTCAATAACGAAGTCGTGGCCACCCAAGCTGGTCACCTGGTAATCGATGCTCCACCTAACCCAGACAACCTCCTCACCCCACTCTACGACCTCGCATCCTCAGATAAGGATGCCGCCATCAACGTAAGTGATCTCGAGTACTATCCTTCCTCTAACTATTATTATCCGAAAGAGTAGTAATCTCAATTTTGCACATCCTGCCTCTGACGGACGTCATCGACCCGCTTGCCGACCACTAGGTCGTGACTTCTCTGAAAGAGAAGGCGATCTCGGAGCAGGCCACTGCCAATAACGCTCGAGGCGGTAGTGGAACAAAACCCTCCAAGAGGAGGTGGATGGCTTTAACGAAGTCATCCGAGACAGGAACACTTGTGCAGACAAGCGGTTCTGAGGTTAGACACTCCCTGTGGTCCATAAACCTACCTGAGGAGGATCCTTGGTCTTGATTTACATATCTTACAGATCACTTCCGGCGCGTAGTCTTCCTCACAGGGGAAGAAGATGCTCCTGAAGCGGTTCAAGCCCAAGTAAGTGACCGTCTTCCTTGATTTCGTATTCAATGTTCTCGCAATATCTTCTTTAACGCATGTTCCCCTCTGTTTTAGCCCCTCCCTAGTGACCTCGGCTCAAAGCACCGATCGCGAGGACGCAAGATCCACAGCCCCCGCCATCGTCGTTGCCACGTCAGCGCCTCTTCTCCCTTCACTGAGTATTACCCGCCGTCGTCCCGCTTTCTGCGATCAACAGGTTGGTGGAAGCCAGCTGGCTACTATAGTCCGGTATGCACGACGTCCTCGCCGAAGTCAAGCAGCTCAGGAAGGCGGCTTCGACTTCAGATAAACGCAGCACTGAGCTGGAAGCCCAACTAGCCAAAGCACAGAGGGACTTGAATAAATTCAAGGACCTAGTCGCTGGCCACGAGAGACAACGGTAGGGCTGGGAGAAACGGATGGAGGAGATTTAGGAGAACCTGGCGTCGCTCCGTCAAGGCCTCCAAGACAACTACGGGCGACTTGACATGGTGGCCCGTAGCTTGGGCGTGCACAAGGAGGGCCCCGAGTTCCCTGACGAAACGACCGACTTGGGGACTTTGGGCTCTCTCATCGACAAGCTAGAGGGTACGTCTACAAAGCACGCTGAGCACGTTGCCGAGGAGATGTGCACTGGCCTCTGGACTGGCGCGTGTCATGTTGTCGCGTGCCTGAAGCTTATGCACTCGGAGGTCAAATTCGAGAAGGTGTTGGAGAAGGAGGGCGGACGTGACGCGCGAGGATGTGTTAACGACAGATTTTCGTAATCTACCCGGAGAGGAAAGAGAAAACCGATGCAGATAGGAAGGGTTAAGTTGGAGTCGGACCAAGTCTTGTATCGGACTCGGCAAGCGTATCGGACTGGAGGTTGTGTTAGCAGAAAGAGCGTATCGGCCGATACGGATTCAACGTGGTTGTTGGCCGACAGAGATGGAAAGTTAATAGAGTTAGCATGGGCTTGGTTTGGGCTCAAGATAAGCTTCAAGGAGGTTGCCAAATAGAGATAAGGCTCGGTTTTAGGCAATTGTATCTTGTAAATCAAGTAGGATTAGATCTAATCTATGGCAAGAGTCTGCCGCAAAGACTTGTTTGTTAAGTTGTAGATAAGATCGTGTCCTATCTGGACAATGTTGTAATCTCGGGTATAAATATCCTGGTAGTTTGTACATAGAAGCTCTCTCACAATACAATACACAATCTTGTTCAACTTATTTTCGGCATATCACCAACCCTCGCAAGAGGTTAGTTTCGACGAGTTCTTGCTTCCCCAGAGCAGAGGTAAGAACTCGTGCCGACGATCTACATCGTCGGGGCTAACGTGTCGCCTTAGGCACGTTAAGCCTCGATGATGTGATCGTCGTTTATCATGTTTTGGATGATTTTCGTAAGTATATTAATTATGCTTCGCTAGCGATCTACTCATTTTAGGGTTTATTGCCGACGGTAGTTTAATTATTATGCTTAGTTAAATCTTTCAATGCATCTACCATCCCCAAAAGCGATCGACGACTTGATTTTCTTTGTGTTAAATCTCAATTCACACTTCGAGTTGCTATCGACCTTAGTCCTGTTTTGAGATCTAACCCAAAGCCTGTTTTTGATCGTAATTAAGGATAGCGCCGGAGTTTCAGCCGGACTTATCTAATACAGGTAATGACCATAATGTTTTTATATGTATTTGCCACTTGTATGATTAGATTGACAAATATAAATGTGTTTGTTATGGGTTACTCTTTAGGGTTTGTCTGTGATCGATATATTTATATAAGTCGATTGGTTCATACAAGTTTGCATTAGAGTATTAGCTAGTGCACTTATCTATTTTATCCCTCATCGGCCAATGCTGCTAATTGACATTAACATGTTAATAAAGGCCGATGGGATTAGATCTATATTTTGGTTTTACGTTATCACAGTTACAAGTAAGCCGATATAGCTTTGCCCTATCGGCTAGGTCATGACAATGCGACATCGGCCTATCGGTCGATCGGCCATTGTTTACTAACATGGTTTGCTTGTTTATCTTATTGATTGCAGATCAAATCAACTGGCACGCCCTACATGCACCTAGGCAAGCCTTTGGACCTGCACTGGAGCTAAGCAGATCTCCCAGGCCGCCGTGGAAACGTGGAACCCGTTTGGTTGCGAGGCGGGTCTAAATTCTACGCCAACACGCTTTTGGCACGCCTGATGGGACCTCAAGAACGCAAGCTTCGCGACAACAAGAAGACCATTGCAGGATGTCGAAGCAGAGTGAGATCTCTGAGGAGAATGTCGTCTCTGTGGCCGTCGACCAGTTCAACAAAGAGCAGAAAGCTGAGATGGACAAGCTGGTCGAGCAATTTCAAAATATGTACCTGCAGACGTACTCTAGGACTCGGCAAGGCACTCTCATTCAGAAATCTAAGGTGGTAATGCCGAGCCCTGGAGATGGAGCCAGCACGTCGGCGGCAGCACACGACCACACTGTCAAGACCGAAGAAAACGCCGCACCGACGTTGCAAGACCGCATCGACTCCGCAGTTCATTCTGTGCTAGTCAACCAGTCGGGGATCCTGGTGAACACATTGACCAATACGGTCAAATCAATCCTAGATGGTTCTATTCACCAGTACAAGCCTCAAGGACTGATTTTCTTGCCCGACAACAAGTTCCCTGCATATCGGACCTTGAGAACCGATCTAAGTACGGCTCCATAGCCAGCGGCGCCGATCCCACCTCCGTCGGCCCAACCAGCGTCAACCATGCCGCTGGTCCTAACCAGGCAAGCAGGAGGAAGCCCCCAGCACATCACGGAGGAACAATTTGCACAGTGGACGAAGGGGAAACAGCCGGTGGTCGAGCCGATGCAGCAAGTTCCAATCAACCCGCCATCGGCTGGACAACCTCAATTCCCCATGACTAGTAACCCTCCGCAACCAGCTGCTTACAATGCGCCGCAAGGCTACCAGCAGTACACCGCAGGGCAGTACGACGCACAAAACTTAAATCATCACTTCTAGCCGTACTACCCCAGGCAATATCGGCTGGAGGGCCTGCAGCAGTCTTACCACCAGGAGCCTCCACACCAGCCCGCAGGATACTGGGCCAACATGATAGTCGAGGTGATGCGAGATCAATTCGGCTTGAAGCCCAAGGAGAGTTCTACAGTGTATCGGCACCCGTACCTCGAGGAGTTCGACAGAGTGCCACTGCCGGGCCGATACAAGATCCCAGACTTTTCCAAATTTTCGGGGCAAGATAACGTCTCTACGTACGAGCACGTAAGCCGATTCCTAGCACAGTGTGGTGAGACATCGACCATAGAGGCGTTGAGGGTGAGATTTTTCCCTCTGTCTTTGTCAGGGTCAGCATTTACATGGTTTTCCTCTCTACCCTGCAATTCCATCAGAGGATGGATAGATCTTGAAAAACAGTTTCACAGATACTTGTACAACGGCGTGCAAGAGATGAAACTATCTGATCTCACTGCCATCAGGCAACGGGTTGACGAATCGGTCCCAGAATACATCCAAAGATTCAGGGACATAAGGAATAGGTGTTACAGCCTCAGTCTGACCGATTCTCAACTAGCCGATTTGGCATTTCAAGGACTACTGGGGCCGATACGAGAAAGGTTGTCATCTCAAGAATTCGACAGCCTAGCACAGCTAGCACAACGAGTATCGACCCACGAACAAAGATTCCAGGAGGCGAAGAAGTTCGCAAAGAAGATCAATACAATCTATCAGTACGCCTCCGATGAAGACGATGAAGAAGATACCGATGTCGATCTGGCCGAGTGGGCCCGGATGAAGAAGCCGACAACATGCCAGTGGGCCGAGAAGGGCGACAAAGAAGATAAGTATGACTTCGACATCAACAAGGCTAATAAGATATTTGATCTACTCCTGCAAGAAAAGCAGATTCAGCTGCCAGTAGGTCATATACTGCCATCGGCTGAGGAAATCAAGAAGAGAAGGTATTGCAAATGGCACAACACATATTCCCATCACACCAATAAATGCAAGATCTTCCGACAACAGATCCAATCGGCCATCGAGCAAGGCAGGATCATGGTTGATGAAGCCAAGCGACCGATGAAGATAAAAGGACACCCGTTCCCAGTCAACATGGTGCGGGCGGACAGGGCCGACGGCAATGGCCATCGGACCGGCAAGCGATCTCATCAGACCTCAGAAGGCCTGATTAGAAAATACCAGCGAAGGCGGGAAGAACAAGCACAAGACTACACCGATCAAGACAACTCTTACGACCCTCATTGGGAGTGCGAGTTTTTCCGGTTCTGCTAGAACGAAGGGATGAGGTTGCCATCAATCCAAGAGTGCCCTGCATGCAATGATGTAGAAGACTCCCACCAGGGTAGCTCGAGCAAACAAGTGCATCGGCTGAGCAAGCAGAGAAAGTCCGTACATGAAAGGCTGGGACCGATGCACCATGATCATCGGACTGAGGACGACGAGCAAATCCAGAACCCTCAATGGTGCCCAAGCGACGTGTTTAGCAAGACACAAAAACGGCGGGTTCAGAGATTGAGGAGGAAGGAGCAGATCCAGGAGCAGCAGGCGACAATAGCCCATCGGCCCGCCAAGACCAAGAAAGAGTGGAGGATAAAATCTGCAGTGGTCAAGGCCGATGAGGGCACCTCCAAATCAGCTCAAGCTCCTGCGTCTGCAAAAGGTAAAGGCGTAGCATCAGCTTCTGTTAATATGGTTTTCATATTGCCAGCAGAATACAGTGTACAGACGGCCGATGAAGCGGTAGCCGACGATGAGCAGTCCTCGGCTAAGCTACAGTTGTCACCAGATCAAGCCGTGTTCGACAAGCCGGCCGACACTAGCTACAGGCACCTCCGGCCGTTATACATCAAGGGATTCGTCAATGGGCGGCCGATGACGAAGATGCTGGTCGATGGCGGCGCGGCAGTAAACTTAATGCCGTATACAACCTTCAGGAAGCTTGGAAAAGTACCTGAAGACCTCATCAAGACCAACATGGTGCTAAAAGACTTTGGTGGCAACGCATCCAAGGCGAAGGGGGTGCTAAACGTGGAGCTCACCGTGGGCAACAAGACGATACCTACCACCTTTTTTGTCTTTGATGGAAAGGGTTCCTACAGCCTGTTGTTGGGACGAGATTGGATCCACGCAAATTGTTGCGTCCTGTCAACAATGCATCAGTGCCTCATACAATGGCATGGGGACCAAGTCGAGATCGTGCAGGCCGATCGGTCAGTCCACGTGGCCAATGCCGATCTCGCAGTTTGGGAGATGGAGGGAATCGATTGCCTATCTGGGCGAGTTTGGGAGGCCGATTTCCTCAAAGTAACTGATTGCGACATCGAGACGATAGAAGATCAAGACAAGCAGTTGCTTTAACGAAGATGTGCCATCCACAGCCCAAGATGAGCAAGCTAGTCCCTACACAGATGATGTGGTGGATGAGTTAGATGGAAAATTGGGACAAGGCTTTACGTCGGCCGATCAACTTGAGGAGGTTGATATAGGATCAGGTGATAGACCTAGGGCGACGTATGTAAGTGCTAACCTGTCAAGGGAATAGAAGAATAATTTGATAAATCTTTTGAAAGAATTCATAGACTGTTTTGCATGGGAATATCATGAGATGCCCGAGTTAAGCCGATCGATCGTAGAACATCGGTTACCTATCAAATCAGGCTATCGGCCATTTAAACAAGCTCCTAGGAGGTTTAAGGCCGATATGCACGAAGCTATCAAAGCAGAGATCACAAGGCTTTACGACGCCAATTTTATCAGACCCTGCCGGTACGCGGAGTGACTTTCTAATATAGTTCCAGTGTTGAAGAAAAATGACAAGCTTAGGGCGTGTATCAACTTCAGAGACCTAAACAAAGAGACACCAAAAGATGAGTACCCTATGCCATTGGCCGTTTTGCTGGTTGATGCCGCATCTGGACACAAGATCATCAGCTTTATGGATGGGAACGCAGGCTACAACCAGATTTTCATGGCCGAAGAAGACATCCACAAGACAGCCTTCAGATGTCCGGGGGCAATCGGACTATACGAGTGGGTTGTTATGACTTTCGGTTTGAAAAATGCTGGAGCTACATATCAGAGAGCTATGAACTATATTTTTCATGATCTTATTGGCTCGTTGATTGAGGTTTACATCGATGATGTCGTCGTGAAGTCTAAAGAGTACGATATGCACTTGGCCGATTTACGCAAGGTACTAGAAAGAGCGAGGAAATATGGTTTAAAGATGAACCCTAACAAATGTGCCTTTGGCGTATCGGTCGGTCAATTTTTAGGTTTCTTGGTCCATGAAAGAGGAATTGAGATTACACAGAAGAACATTGATGCTATAAAAAATATCAAGCCTCCAACCAACAAGACCAAGTTACAGTCTCTGCTCGGCAAGATCAACTTTGTCCGGCGTTTTATATCAAACCTGTCAGGCAGGATAAAGCCGTTCACTCCATTGTTAAAGATAAAGGACGATCAAGAGTTCGTGTGGGGTGATAAGCAACAAAAAGCGTTGGACGATATCAAGGAATATTTAAGTTCCCCTCCAGTTCTAATCCCTCTGCAGAAAGGAGTTCCATTCAGGCTGTACTTATCGGCCGATGAGAAGTCCATCGGCTCAGTTTTAGTTCAAGACATTGATGGCAAAGAAAGAGCTTTTTTTACCTCAGTAGGAGGTTGTTGGACGCTTAAACAAGGTACACGCCAATAGAGAAATTATGTCTATGCTTATATTTTTCATGTACTAAATTAAGGCATTACTTACTTTCTAATGAGTGCATTGTGGTGAGCAAAGCCGATGTGATGAAATACATGTTATCTGCCCCTGTTTTTAAAGGGAGAATTGGGAAGTGGATTTTTGCCTTAACAAAGTTTGACCTCAGATATGAATCGGCCAAAGCAATCAAAGGATAAGCCCTGGCCGATTTCATTGTTCAACACAGAGATGATTCAATTGCATATGCAGACATTGTGCCATGGACACTGTATTTTGATGGATCCGTTTGCAGACATGGATGCGGTATCGGCCTAGTCATTATATCCCCTCGGGGGGCAAGCTTCGAGTTTGCATTTACTATCAAGCCTTACTACACAAATAACCAAGCAGAATACGAAACTGTTCTCAAGGGCTTGCAATTGTTACATGAGGTCGAGGCCGATTCCGTGGAAATTATAGGCGATTCACAGCTAGTCATCAATCTACTTTCTGGGGAGTATGAATGCAGGAACGACATTCTCAGGGTGTATAATGAAGAGTGCAAGGAGTTGCTACAGGCTTTCAAGATGGTGACAATAAGGCATATACCCAGGAAGCAAAATTTTGAAGCCAATGATCTAGCTTAGGGGGCATCAGGACATAGGCTGATGGCAAAAGATGTTGAAGTACAGATTGCTGCCGTGGATGCCGATGACTGGAGGTTTGCTATCATGGATTATTTGAGAAATCCTTCCCAATCGGCGTCACGAAAGATGAAATACAGAGTTCTACATTATGTGTTGTTAGATGACGACCTATATTATCGGACGATTGATGGTGTCTTGCTTAAGTGCCTAGGTCTAGAAGAGGCCAAAGTTGTTATGAGCGAGGTACATGAAGGGATTTGTGGAACACATCAATCGGCTCATAAAATGAGATGGCTTTTGAAGCGCGTTGGATATTTTTGGCCGACAATGCTTGAGGATTGTTTCAAATATTACAAAGGATGTCAAGATTGCCAAAAGTTTGGAGTGATTCAGAGAGCACCGGCATCGGCTATGCATCCAATCATAAAGTCGTGGCCGTTTCGTGGATGGGGTATAGACATGATCGGACAAATCAATCCACCATCAAGTAAAGGACACAAATATATCTTAGTGGCTACAGACTACTTCACCAAGTGGGTTGAGGCCATCCCTCTTAAGAAGGTTGATTCCAAGGATGCCATTCAGTTTGTCAAAGAGCATATTATATATCGGTTTGGATTACCACAAACATTGACTACAGATCAAGGATCAATTTTCGTGTCTGATGAGTTTGTTCAGTTTGCCGACAGCATGGGCATTAAGCTGCTAAATTCTTCTTCATATTATGCACAAGCTAAAGGGCAGGCAGAAGCTTCTAATAAGACTTTACTCAAGTTGATCAAGAGAAAAATCGATGAATAGCCGAGGCGGTGGCATACCACGCTGGCCGATTCCCTTTGGGCGTATCGGATGGCTTGTCATGGCGCAATTCAAGTGTCGCCGTATCAGTTGGTTTATGGACATGGAGCTGTGCTGCCATGGGAGACCAACATCGGCTCAGGAAGGATTGCTCTGCAAGACGATTTGACAGCCGATGAGTACCACAATCTTATGGTTGATGAGTTAGATGATTTAGCACACGTCCGATGGCAGGCCTTGGAAAAAATCAAGTGAGATAAAGATAGAGTTGCTCGTCATTATAACAAAAAGGTTGTTGCCAAGTCATTTGAAGAAGGGGATCTTATTTGGAAATTGATACTGCCGATTGGTTCCAGAGATAATAAATTCGGTAAGTGGTCACCTAATTGGGAAGGTCCTTTTCAGATTCATCGATGTGTTCTTCGCAATGCTTATCTGCTCAAAGGATTGGATGGAGAAATTTATGGCAGAGCTCTTAATGGCAAATACTTAAAGAAATACTATCCCAGCGTCTGGATCGATTCATGATCAGCTTGCCAGCCGATTTATGATAATAGCCGATGTGGTACACATCATCTTTAGATGGCCGATATGCATTATCGCCCTTAGTTCAAATTTTACAGCATGAGCCCTCATCTTCCAAAATTTGGGGGGCATATATACATACAAGCAAGATTATCTTTCAAGATTCCTCAAGTTTACTAGATCGAAATTTTATGGACTTCAAATTTTTTTCAGACTTGGACTTTTTCAGTATTGTTCAGATCAAATTCGGCTGATTGGCCGATAAGATTTATGTTAGTCAAAACAGGAGGTTATTTTCTCACAAGAAGGACATAAAAATATATTACATCAGCTTATAAATTTTTCGATAGCTGCAATGGCCTTACGGCGGATTTGATCAATGTCCTCTATTGCTTGGGCGTCATCGGCCGTCGACCCTAGGATCGGCTTCAAAGACTTACTCAGGGTTGCAAGGTATTTGGCCGATGCCTTCAGTTTTGCCGTATGATCTTCGATGGCTTTTGGTGATGCAGCTATCCCAGCCTCGAATTCTTGGATCTCCTTACGAGTTGCTTCTAGCCTTGACGCTAGGTCTACTTCGAGGCGGCGGAGTTCTTCGAGTCTATTCTTTAAGACAATCGGCTCGACAGCCAGCTCATCCAACCTGGTTTTGTCAGAATTGACTTGAGCTTTGCTGGCGGACAAGGCCGATTCCAAGCCTTCACGTTCCCGCCTCTCCGCGATCCTTTCCTTGGCCCTATGAAGCATGAAGTTGTATTGTTCCAAGAAGATGGCTGGCGTCAAGACTTCCATTAGATCTTCAGGGAGTTGGTCTTGGATTTCTTGAACCCTGCTCCTGACGGGATTGCAGTTCTCCACCAGCGACTCCAATGATGCCTCCAGCCGATTAGCGATGTGTAACGCCCTGATTTTTGCTCCGACGAAAAATTTATTTTTTAAAAAACCTATTTTCAAAATTTTGGTTCTTTGAGTGTATTTAGGTTTGTGCCAAAGATCTCAATTAATTCTTTCCTTGTGGACTCACATTTCTTTTCCCTCCAAAATATCTTTCCAAATAATTTTCCTTCCATCCGAAGATCCTAGCAATATTTGTTTCCGGAATCCTAACGCCAACAAATATTTTTGTGTAGTTACATATGAAAATTCGACGACCATTTCTCTCGTCGAATTTAATCGTGAACCGATGGAACCTGCAGAAGCTGAGTTTTTCCTCCAGTCATCTTTTCTCCAAGTAAAATCTTCGTGTTTGGATTTTGGAATCTGAAATGCGTCCTAAATCTCTCATCCAATTTTTACCAGTTCTAAATTATTTTGCTTCCTACTCACTCCATTCATTGCAAGCCAAAATACTCATCTACCTCCATGTATACACAGAACAACAACAAGCAAACTTCTTTTTCTTCCAACACACAAGGCAGCAACAAGCAAACTCTATTACTCTCCTAGCATGCATGCATGCACACGTCCTCCAACTCTTTATTTCCCGTGGTTAGGCACCGCTCCTGCAAACCAACGATTAGGCACCATGTCCGTCTGCTCCGTTGGGCAAGTTACGCACCGTCCCCCGTCATATACGCTGAGCGAGAGAGCAGGCAGCAATAATGAGACACTGTGAAGGGAGACGAGAAATAGCGACAAGCTTTGTCCATCATCTCATTCCTCTCCATGCAAACATGGTCGTGCTTCCCGTCCAGTGCACCATTGCACCATGCAAGCAAGCGCAGAGGCAGCGGTCCACACCGAACGCGTACGCCGCGTCCACGCCGTCCTGCAACAACCCCATCCTCGCTCTGCTATGACTCCCTGTCGACGACGACCGCCCAACAGGACCGTCGGCCCCGCTCGGCCGAGCCGCCCTTGTCGCCGTTCGCCGGCCGCGACGACTATAAAAGCCACTGCCCAGTCGTCGTCCTCCTCAACCTCCAAGCCAAATGCCGACACCCGCGAACCGTCCCAGCCTCCACTCGGCCGATGCCGCCGTACCGCTTGCAACCGCTCCTGCCGACCAAGCCTCGGCCGAGCCGCGTCTGTGCCGCCTCGAGCCGTTCGGCCATTGTTCGGCCGAGCTGCACGAGTAGTCCACCCCGGCCTCTCCTTCTCTCTGCGGGCCGCTGGCCATCCCTTCCAACTGGCGTCGCCGACCGACGCGGCCCCTGACCTCCTACCGGCGGGCCAGCCCGTGCGCCGCCTCCGCCTGGCCGACGCCATCGAGCCACGCGCCACGCTCCTACCGGTCGACAGCCGCTGGCATCACTTCTCCCGTCAGCTGTGTGAGCCACGCGCCGAGTCGCGTCCTCCTCGGCCAGCTGCCGTCCTGGCGCTAGCAGACGCCGCCGCCCAGCCGCCTCGCCGGCCGCGCGCCGCAGCCGCATGCCGACGCCGCAGCCGCGCCCTACACCCAGCCGCCCGGCGCCGAGCCGCCGCCTCGGCCGCGCGCGCCACCACGCGCCGCGCGCCGCCGCGCCCCACGCCAGTGACTCCCTCTCTCTCTCGGGCGCACGTGAGGAAGCAAGCAGCAGAGAGGAAGGAAAGAGAAAGAGAAAGGAAGAAGAGGATAAGAAGGAGAGAAGAAAAAGAGAAAGGAAAAATAAAAAAGAAGGTAGGTGGGACCCGCCGGTGGGTCCCATTGTCTTGACTATCTCGCGGCGGGCCTTTGACCGCAGACTTTCAAAAAGTCTATATCACGTCCCTCACGTTGTCGGGCCAAGCCCATAAGTCCTCCACAAAAAGTCTACAAAACATCCTCGCTTTCATTGGGCCAACCGGCCTGATAATCTATCCAAAAGTCCATAAAACCAACCCTCATTTCCTCGGGCTGAGCCCAAGAAAATCCATTTCTGCAAAAAGTCTATATCATATCCTCTAGGCCGAAGTCCACCAACAAGCCATCCTCCTCACCAAAGTCTAACATATATCCCTCTACTCACCCAACCCCCTCTATTGAAGTCCATCTTGCCCCCCAAGCCATTCATTCCTGTTGGGTTGGTAATAAAAAGATAAAATCTAATGCTCCTCCCCGGTACTGCTTTCGGCAATGACGTCGCCACGTGCCGCGCCATCATCTGAACCCCGAGAACGACTAACTTATTGAACGGCTAACCTCTAACATTTGACCCATTGACTCACTAACCTGCTGACACTCTAATTTACTGACTCACTAACCTCTAACTCGCTAACCCCTAACCCCTAACCCCTAACTTACACTAACCCGCTAACATTTACTCCTTAACGCTGTGTGCTCGTTTGTTGCCACCGATCGAACACGTGGTGTGCGAGGACGATCCGCGGGTCGACCGTCCCCAAGCAGTACATCGACGACCGTAGTTTCGTGCGAGGACCGCCGCTCGGTGTGCCGCTACTCGGCTGCCGCAAGGTGAGATCCTCTCCTGCTCTTCCTCTTGCTTTTGTTCCCTTACCGCCGTTGTTGCCGCGGCACGGTGACGTCGTGAGGCGCAACACAATACCCGTTCCCTGCGCGGTCGCCCTCCGCAGCGACCGCCGCTGTGCCGCCGGCCATGCATGCGCCACATAGCTAGCTGGCTGTACGTGTGCATGCATGCAAGCAGCTCATATGCATGCAGCTAGCTAGCCGTGTGTATGCATATGCATGCATGCTTGTACCTCGCCCAAGCCCTTCACCTCACCATGCGCACACCCATTTAAAAACAAGACCTGTACGTGAGGAGCTAAGGGCGGCCCCACCTGTCAGACCTTTTTCCTTTTCTTTGTTTTAAAATTTTTCCCATCTTTCGAATTCCGTATCTTCCCCGTTTTAAGTCGGATTTGAACGAAACTTTCGTCAAAATCTTTCTAAAATCAAGATCTACACAATGGCACTAGTTTGGTTATTTTTTGATTGTTCTGGAATTTTTGGCTCTTTTTGTGTTAGCGAGTAGTTTGTGACGTTAGTATTCAACCGGACAGGGTACATCTGCGAGGAGGAAACTAAGCTAATCGAGAACGAACCCTAATTGAGCAAGGCAAGTCACTACGCCCCCTTCCTCGAACATGTTGATCCTATTTTTATAAATGTGTTGATTACAAATAAAATTGCATGCTAATTATAAAATGCGTACCTACATTTGCTTAAGCCTTGCCTTTGATATTGTTTATCCTTATGTATTTACACACCTTTGTTACCTGAGTATATTACTTTACGCGTGATTATTTACTCACTGCTTAGCCCTGCTTACATAGACGTTATACACTCCATATGTGTGATATGTGGATGTGGTTATACTGATCACTCGATGGGAGTGATTGATAGAGATCGGGTGGAGACATAAGCGTCACCCACAGCATGAAAACCTTTGTGAAAACCCAAAAACTTAATTAAACAAAAGTGATTTCGACTGGGGCGGCACGGATAGAATATGGGTGGTTCTGGGAACGGTAAGCCGCCGACCCTGGTCAGTTAAGGACCGAGTCAAGAAGCTAAGCAGGAAACGAACCGAGTACGACCACACTTCTTGAGTAGGGATAGACCCGGTGGTCTAGGTTATTCTCGTGAGGTGGCACCCCAGACATGGTAGGTTCTGGATATCGGTATGGAAATGTGGAAGTGTGTGGTTTAATGACGTCAAGCTTTATATATGTATAATGCAACCTTCAATCTCGGGAGCGCCAGGACTCCCCTCACAACCGGCTCGAGGTAGGAATGTGGCGCAGGGGTGCAATGGGGATTCATAGTCCTTGGAGTGGGTGCCACCATGCGAGGGTAGCTGAAAAACCGGGCCGTGATAAGTCTCATGTGTTGAATGCATCACGGAGTGTGGGATTAAAAGCGTACATCCGCTGCAGTGTGAGTAAATTAAACTATTCGAATAGCCGTGCTCGCGGTTAATGAGCGCCGGGACTTGCATTACTCTTGACTAGCCTCGTCAATTTGTAATATTGCTTAAAATATAATGGGTATGGAAGGTGTGACCTTGCCTGATGTGCAAAAAGGTCGTAGTCGTTAAAACTGTGAAAATTGGATGCGAGGGTAAACCGGACCAAGCGAAGCTTGGGGAAGGTGAATGAACCCTTGCAGGTTAATGACAACTTCAACTTAACGTGGTTTTCAGTTAAAACTGTTATGGCATAGGTTTGTGAAATAATTTGTGAAAACTAGTTTTATGCAAATAAACCAAGCCATCCTTGAACCCCTATGAACATTATATGCATTCTGTAGTGGTGGCTTGCTGAGTACGGTTGGTACTCACTCTTGCTTATTTAAATTTTTTTTAGAAAAAGGTGTTGGTGTCGATCTGTGCATGTGCTATGCTGGCAAGGAGTTACCAAGGACGACGGAATAGGGACCTAGGTTCACCAGTCGATGCGTGTGGGATAAAATGGACCGCCGCTGCTTCACTTTCGCTACCTCATTTATTTGTGTTGGTATTTTGTGTTGTTGTCGACCATGCTTGGTCTATTCGGATCCCATTTGGGCTATCCTTGTATTATTAATAGATTGTAAGACCTGTATGACGATGTCAGCTTGTGATATACAATTGTGTCAAGTGTGTACCATCTACTGATCCAGGGAATGGTATTGTAATACACATGGGGTTTCCGGTATACAAAACCGGGGGCCCACACGATGTCGGACAGCCGGTTCTTCAATTCTTCAGAAATCGACGCCTTGGTTGTGCTGGGTAGCTCTTTGTCTTCATCGTCGAGAAATTGGCCGATGTCAAAGGAGAACATATCGGCTAAGTTCTGCAAACACCAAGATAGGGCATGGTTAACCCAATTAGCTAGAAGTCGGCAAGGGATTCAATGTGATCTGGTTACCTGTTATGGTGCATCGGCTGCACTTGCGTCGGCCGTCTTTTGTTGACCTGAGCCGGTGGACGAGGGAGTTGGCCGATGTGGTGCAGGTGATGGGGCTCGCGGCTGAGGAAAATCCAGAAGACGGTGATCAGATTTATATTGTTAGAGTACTGAGGCAAAGGATTAATTCTTACCGAGACAATTGGAGAGGGTGGTGGAGAAGGAGAAGGTGTTCTCAATCGGGCCTTGGCTCGCTCGCGTTTTTGTAGGGTGGCTTTCTTAGTCCTGGGCAGCGGGACCGATTAAGTTCTTTCTTTCAATAGAGACGATGCAACAACCTGCGAAGGATCAAGTTATAGTGTGCCAGCAGAAGGAGATCATACAAATTCGGAAAAGAGATCGTGTGAACCTTGCGGACTGCATGTCTGGTTCTCCTTGGCTGAGCGGCATCGGTTGCGTCATCGGCTGGTGGAACCATTGTGGTTGTGGCCGATGGCTCTTTAGCGGTCTTGACCGATGGTTCTTCTTAGGGTAGATCGGCAGCTGCTGCGTCGACCTCCTCCTCCATAACCTGGTCATCGAGGAATTCTTCCATGGAGGGGTCTAGCTCGTCAGGATCGGCCTGATCATCAGTCTTAGGTTTCTTGCCAGCTTTTTGAATCTTTTCTTTTATTGGCGCTTTCCTCTTGGGAGTTTCTTTGGCTATCGGCCCTTGGAGCAATGATGATACCTTCGGAGCGGTAAGGCCGATAGTCGATTCCATGACAAACTTGCCTGATGGAGCCAATACCAGAGCATAAGATCTCTTTTGCCCGTTGTTGCTGACTGATGGCGTTTGAGCATCAGGTACCTGATGACTGATGTTATCAATGAGTTCCGTCAAGTAGAACCTGGCCGATTGATGGAAGAGATGGGAAGTCCATTCTTGCCACCATGACTGGAAGGAGAGGTGAATGAAGGAACTCAGCCATAATCGGTCACAACCCCCCAGATTTGGTACTCTGGTTTCTAGAACCTTGCTCATGACCAGGGCCGATGGGACAGTACCCCTGCTCTCTAGGAGCCGATGGAAGTGCAGGCCGATAGGAAGTTGACCAAGCCCGCATTGCCTCGCAGCTACCATCGGGTTGTAGAACTCATAGGATAGGCTGGTGCTTCTGCCTTGGAAAACGCCTACTGGGAGCAAGCAGAGGGTGATGCCGATCATGAAGAGTTCTCGTGCTACCATATCATCATTCAGTTCACCCAGAGTTAGATCGGCAGGGAGCTCGAAATCGGAATCCGAAGGATATACAAACATGTCCATCTTGGCTGAGGGAGGACCGGTGTAAAATCGGACGAACCAAGCAGATAATTCTTCGGCCGATTGGTCTGCCCCAGGGTATATGGAAGCTGCTTCTCCAAAGGACATGCATCTCCTGAATGCTGAATCTTCGTTATCGGCGTAATCTGATGGGAAGGCAGACTCTGATAGAGGAGGCCAATCGACCATGGTGTTGGTATAGATTGTCAACCAAAGTTGGATGAACCACCATGGACCCCCATGTGTCACTGTTCTTTTCAGCATCAGGTCTTGAGTGGCAGAATGGAGCAGCCGATAGATAGCCCCAAGAAGATATCGGCCGAGAGGAAATTGTTTCTTTTCAACCAAGGCCTGAGCTAAGTGTTGGCAGTTCCGAGTAGGGCCGCAGGTTGATCCGCAAAAGATAAATCTTTCTAGCCACAGGGTTAGAAAAGCCAGATGTTCTCTTTCTGAGACAGATCCTGTTTCCATGTGCTCGGTTACTTATCCAGACCAACCTCCGATCTTCTTGGTTTTCAGCTTGTGGGTGCTATTGATAAGGAGGTTGAAGGGGTTGATCTCAGAATGTATATCCAATCCTGTCAGCATCTTGATATCTACCAGCGTCGGGGTCATCGGACCTTGTCTAAACAGAAAAGCATTTAAGGTGCTGGACCAGAAGTATGTGGCTGCTGACATAAGGGGCTCATTTTTCTTGGTATCGGCCAGGGATAGAGTGATGCATTGGCCGATTCCTATTTCATCCCAGTGGACTTGCTTGGCTGCGGCAATTCTCTTGTACCAAGTTCTAAAGCCAGTGAGCTTTGACGGCCAAGACGTGAAGGTGTGCTTCCATGAAGGTACATTGGGTTTGACCTGCTTGAACGGGATTCTGTTCGTCTCCGCATTGATTAGCCAAGTAGGGTCAGAATTGCCCATGGGGCCCAGCAAGAACCGGTGTGATTTGTCGTTGGTGGGGATTAGGATCTGGTTTTTGAAGACCTGTGGCACATAAACAGTAATGGAAGATAAAGACCCGGGGGGCAAGAGTAGAAGCCCCAGTTTGAAAAACTCGACGAGAAAATGAAAAATGTGAACTTGGAAGGGGTTGACTCACCACGGGGATTTCAGAGGTGTAGAATGGCAAAGAAGCCATTGAAGCGATTGAAGAGGTCGTTGGTGAGGGGGTCGATGCCGGAAGGACGCTGAGGAGTCGCCGGAGTTGAGAAGCGCAGGTTGTCGATGAAGAACGGTGCAAGTTAGTCGGCGGCGGGAGGTTGTGAATCTGGATTTGCGCGGTTTGCAGGTAAACCCTAGCGAAGAAGTCGATGGGTTCCTCGGAGCTAATTCCGCCACATTATATAATGAAGCGGAATTGGGGGACATGTGTTAACGGCAGATTTTCATAATCTACTCGGAGAGGAAAGAGAAAACCGATGCAGATAGGAAGGGTTAAGTTGGAGTCGGACTAAGTCTTGTATCAGACTCGGCAAGCGTATCGGACTGGAGGTTGTGTTAGCAGAAAGAGCGTATCGACCGATACGGATTCAACGTGGTTGTTGGCCGACAGAGATGGAAAGTTAATAGAGTTAGCATGGGCTTGGTTTGGGCTCAAGATAAGCTTCAAGGAGGTTGCCAAATAGAGATAAGGCTCGGTTTTAGGCAATTGTATCTTGTAAATCAAGTAGGATTAGATCTAATCTGTGGCAAGAGTCTGCCGCAAAGACTTGTTTGTTAAGTTGTAGATAAGATCGTGTCCTATCTGGACAATGTTGTAATCTCGGGTATAAATATCCCGGTAGTTTGTACATAGAAGCTCTCTCACAATACAATACACAATCCTGTTCAACTTATTTTTGGCGCATCGCCAACCCTCGCAAGAGGTTAGTTTTGACGAGTTCTTGCTTCCCCAGAGCAGAGGTAAGAACTCGTGCCGACGATCTACATCGTCGGGGCTAATGTGTCGCCTTAGGCACATTAAGCCTCGATGATGTGATCGTCGTTTATCATGTTTTTGATGATTTTCGTAAGTATATTAATTATGCTTCGCCAGCGATCTACTCGTTTTAGGGTTTATTGCCGACGGTAGTTTAATTATTATGCTTAGTTAAATCTTTCAATGCATCTACCATCCCCAAAAGCGATCAACGACTTGATTTTCTTTGTGTTAAATCTCAATTCACACTTCGAGTTGCTATCAACCTTAGTCCTGTTTTGAGATCTAACCCAAAGCCTGTTTTTGATCGTAATTAAGGATAGCGCCGGGGTTTCAGCCAGACTTATCTAATACATGTAATTACCATAATGTTTTTATATGTATTTGCCACTTGTATGATTAGATTGACAAATATAAATGTGTTTGTTATGGGTTACTCTTTAGGGTTTGTCTGTGATCGATATATTTATATAAGTCGATTGGTTCATACAAGTTTGCATTAAAGTATTAGCTAGTGCACTTATCTATTTTATCCCTCATCGGCCGATGCTGCTAATTGACATTAACATGTTAATAAAGGCCGATGGGATTAGATCTTTATTTTGGTCTTACTTTATCACAGTTACAAGTAAGCCGATATAGCTTTGCCCTATCGGCTAGGTCATGACAATGCGACATCGGCCGATCGGCCATTGTTTACTAACATGGTTTGCTTGTTTATCTTGTTGATTGCAAATCAAATCAACTGGCACGCCCTACACGCACCTAGGCAAGCCTTTGGACCTGCACTGGAGCTAAGCAGATCTCCCTGTTAACACCAGAATTTGGTAAGCCCCGAAGTCCTCATCGGCCCAGGATCTATATCGGCTCAAAGCTAGTATCGGCCTAGAGTTCTACATCGGCCGATGGGGGTTATTTCAAACCAACCACCAATAGCAGTCGGATTCTTGTTAGATTCGGGAAGATGTTATCCAGAGAAGACCGAATTTGAGGAGGATGCGGCTTGTATCTTTTAATTAGGATAAGTTTGTTAGTTTCCTTCTTATCTGTAGGAAAGTTTGAGTTGTATTCTGTTAGGATTTTTGTTAGCCTATGGGTATAAATATGTAAGCCTGTAGTTCATGTAATTATCATCTCACGATCAATACAACTTCGGCGCATCGCCACCTTTTTACTTTCGTCTTCTTCGGCGAGTTCATGCCCTTCCTACGAGGGGTAAGTCTCGTTATGGTTGCCTGCGCTGTCGGGGCTAAGGCTTCGACGTTCTGATCTCGGCAACATAAGCACCTACTATCATATATCTTAGTCAATCTGGTTTGGCTTCTCGATTTAGTCTTATCGGCCAAGATTCGCTTTAGGGTTTATGCCGGTATCGACTAAATCGCTTTGCTAGATTAGATTGGCTAAGGTATCCACCACCCCGAAAATCAGTCAAGGGCTTGATTGTCTAGATCTTGCGTTTCTTTTCATACTTAGTGCTGCATCAGTTCGGTTGACCTACTAAGTCGTGATTAGAACCGTAATCTCTAGCCTGCTTGTTGGCTGCCAATAAGGGTTTCATCGGAGTTTCAGCCGGTGAGTTATCTGGACGTTGCATCGGCCCAAGAGTTTTACATATAGATTGGATCTGGCCGATGACAATAGAGTATTTATCGTTTATTTACTTATTGAGAGTTTATGCCATCGGACCTCTGGCTGATGTATGATTTAATCTTCAGATCAATGTTTATTTTATCATATACTTGGATTATGTTATATTGCTATATCATCATGTTAGCATTGGCCGATCGTCTACATGTTTGCTCAGTGTGCAGCCGATGGATCAAATCCTAACACTGCATCGGCTGGCATTGGCATCGGCCGGAACTGTGCCATCGGCTCATCGGCCGATTGGTTGCTTTCGCCCTATCGGCCTATCGGCCGATAGACCTTTTTATTCTGCTGTTTCGCATATCTTGTCAGTGGCAGGATCAAACTGATTGGCACGCCCGCTCTTCATCAATTTTAGGACCTGCACTGGAGCTAAGCAGATCTCCCAGGCCTTCGTGTGTCCGCGCGTCGGATCCTCATCGGCGGTACGAATTCGACGTCAACACTCCCAGGCCGCCGTGGAAACGTGGAACCCGTTTGGTTGCGAGGCGGGTCTAAATTCTACGCCAACAGGATGTGATGTCAGAACTTGTCGATCTTGGGGAGGGCATCATCACTTATTTTGAACAGTAAACTGTTGCTACTCTTGTAACCTTTAAGAAGAAATTGTTAGGCTTGTCGTCTTCTGAGAACGATGTCCTTCTTTACTGTACATAAGTTTTTGGTGTGATTATGTCAATTTTTAGATTTGTCGAAGACGAGGTTGTCCAGCAAGGAGGATGTCCTCGTGATTCTAACGCTGCGCCTCCTCCCCATGCTTCCTCAACCCCAAGTGGCGACACCAAGCCTTGGTCGTCGTTAACTCGGATAGCGCGATGGATCCCCAGGGACCCCGACTTAGCTCTCTCCTTGAGCGGAATCAAGGTACGAGACTTTGACCTTTGTAGCCTTTGCCCCCGTGTACGTAGGAGAAGCTAATCAAGATCAAATGTCGTGCGTGTGCCTCGAGAACGCTTTAGAGGAGAGAGAACGCCACGTCGAGTACTGGAAGGCAAGGTTTAAGAAGGCGGAGCTCGAGAGGATGGCCAACACTGCCCGGAAGGAACAAGCCGTAGAGGCCCTTCGAGGTAGGGTCCACCCCCTAAAAGCACCCCTGCCAGCAAAGCATGGTCTGATCAAGCCTTTGCACTGTGAATATCATTGTACTCCATAAAACAGGCACATAGAAAATTTCAGAACAGAAACCATAATACAATATTCATTACTGAAAATCCAAATAAATACATATAATATTTGAAAGATTCCAGTAAGGCAGCAAGCAACACATACTTCCTATAGCATTCTCTGAAGTTAGGCACTCGAGGATTGTTTTCTAGCACTGCAACATCTTTGCGAAGAGCTGCGGGTGGTGCATCCTCCTCCTAAGAAGTCCATAAGCGGTCATCTCTCATGAATGCGGAGTACGTGCAATCATCTTGTAGGGATCAGGAAGCGGATCGACGACAATTTGAAATAGGAGTGTCGTTGTGCTAGCCGGTATGCTGGTGGTCACATCCTCGCCTACATCCGAGATAGTCGTCCACAGATGAGCTTAGGTTTTCTCCGGGAGGGTTTCACACGTTCTAGTATGAAAGCTGATGAGATCGACCGCCTCGCGCAATCCTTTGCTCTACTGGCCGAGGACGTCTTCTCTACAATGAACTGGTAGTGGCCGTCTTGGTAGTTTATGTACCTAGGGAACACTCAATGTACATGTTAACATTTTATATATCAAAACTTAAGTAAGAATTGAAATATATCATATAAGTATCTGAAAGAGACATAGTGTACGAGTACTCTCACAAGGACTACCCTCAACCGACAGAGTATGGTACTCTCCCTAGCCCCCAGTTGCTTTTGTGGGAAAGTCCTTTTCCATAAAGACAGCTTGAATCTTATAACAAACCAAGCTGAAGCTGCGAATTCCTAGCCTTTAGTCGTTATGTTGGGAAAGCCAATTCCTGGTTACACGGCTTGGTTAATACGCTCAAGTGGGTACTCTAACATGACCATATCTAACATGGTCGTTTGACCTGCATGGCCTGATAAACTTGCACAGTGCTAGACGTCCCCAGCCAAGGTCCATGGGACCCCGAAGCTTGCTAGACTAGCGTAAGAGGACAGTAGGATCGACTTCGAGACAAAGCAATATAAGAAAAGGGGGTCACCGAGTAAAACACTTTAAAAGAAAGGAAATTGGAATAGTGTATATTATTAAACTGGACTTATAGACTTTGGTACATCGATTTTATACAGAAAATTTACGTAGTTGGTCGATGTTCCAATAATTTGCCAACTCACGACCTTCGTCGTCTGCGATCTTGGACGCACCTGGCTTTAAGATTTCGACCATCGTGTACGGTCCCTCCCACTTGGGTGAGAGCTTGTTTCGCGCTGCCTGATTCTGAACTCATTGGAGGGCGTAATCGCCGATAGTGACCGTACGGGCACGAACACGCTTTTCGTGATAGCGACGTAGGGCATGTTGGTATGTGGCTGCTCGAACGGCAACACGTTCTCAATGTTCTTCTAGAAGGTTGACATCGTTTGCTTGCTTCTCCTCCTATTCCTTGTTTGAATATTTTTCAACTTGTGTAGATCTATGTCATAACTCTGAAGGGAGCATGGCCTCGGAACCGTACACGAGAAAGAAAGGAGTCTCTTTAGTGGAGGTTGTCGGGTTGTATGGATGGCCCAAGTCAGAAGGGAGTTCGTCAACCCATCGTGTGTCATAGGCCAAGAACCTATCGTACATACGTGTTTTGATCCCCTGGAGCACAATACCATTTGCCCGCTTGATCTGCCCGTTGCTCTGAGGATGGGAGACTGATGCAAAGCAGATTTTTACTCCAAATTCAATGCAGTAGTCCAGAAAGGCACCACTGGTGAACTGGGAGCCATTGTCTGTCTGGATCCAGTGTGCGAGTCCATATCTATAGAATATTCCTTTTATAAACTTGATGGCGTGTTCAGCTTTGATTTCTCTTGTTGGCTCTGCATCAATCCATTTAGTGAATTTGTCAATAGCCACGAACAAGAACTTGTGGTCACCTTGTCCTCGGGGAAATGGTCCGAGGATGTCGAGCCCCCAGCACGAGAACGGCCAAGTGAGACGGATAGTTTGAATCTTCAAATTTTGAAAATCTTGAAATTTTTAGTTCATTGAATCTTTGTGATTTTTGTGGCATCCATTTGGTTGAGAATTTGGTATAACTTATAAAATGAAAAATATGCGTACTATGACCGATCTACAAGATTTATTGCAGATTTGTCAGAAGTAGAGACTCCGGTCTACATGAAACATGCATACTTGAAGGTTAACCTCCATTTCTTTGCAAGAACCTCATGTAACATAAATAGTCTTTCATATGATAGATGGCCATGCTTTTATTCAATATCTTTTGGTAATCTACATGCTCTCTTTATGATCTATGTTATGTTTTGGCACAAGTATATTCTTAAGAATCCTTTATGTGTCTTGCTTCAAAATATGGGCTACACTCCCCATTTGTTTTCATTAAACAAGTGCATTTCTACAAGTAATTAAAAAACTTGGATGCACACTTTTAGGGGGAGCATATCCTGTTTTTGTGTTTTTGAGACTACCTTGTTATCAAGTGCATTTTTGTGATTAGCCTCATGGCAGGTGAAAAACATCTTCGAATGTATGTTATAATTTCATCTCTTCGTTTGGTATGATATCTCAATTTACATAGCTACCTTCCATAGCATAGCTTAAATTCCCTCACTTCACTTAAATGTCAAATAGTGCATATAAATTTGCCTTCCACCATATATGTGCATTACTTTTGGGGATTTTAGTATATGTTGTGAGGTTTCACAAATAAGTGATCCAATTTTCCTCCACTTCCAATGGATCATTATTTGTGAAACTCTTGTGCTTTTGATGCTTTCTCTTTTCTTTTGATTCAAATAGAGAAAAGAAGTAATGATGGATCAAGTGAAGATGTATATTCACAACAACCAAAAGATAAGGTTGAAGAATGATAAGATTGATTAAGCACCATAATCATGAGGTTTGAGATTTATGAAAGTGTGCTTTACAATTCTAGTTCTTAAGTTCATTCCTTTATTTTGGTGATATTGCCTACTTGATCTAAGATATCGTATAAACTCCTCACATATTATCTTTTGAGCAAAATATGCATAAGCATGTCCTACAAATTTTTGTATGCACACCTTGAGGGGGAACTTATTCTATATCTTGGAAGACTAATGGTTCAATTGAGTTCACCTTTGTAGTCTCATGATATAAGTGGACGAATTCTAAGGTATGCTTCATTGTTGCCATTTTATGGTTTTCTATTAAAACCTTGGTTTGATAATATAGCATGAACTTTTTGTTCCCTCTTACGTCTAAATGTGTGCATGAATAGGTTTTACTCTTTGGTTGCACAATTTTTGAGGGAGTTCATCCTATGTTATAAAGGTCCATAAGCCTTCATATGATTGTTCATTGACATACTTTAATGGATCTTGGCTTATGACGCACCTCTTTCGAGCATATATGACTTGTCTAGTGCATATATGTCCGACTTGCTTTTAACCTTACCTTTGAAGGTGTTTGAGAAGAAGTGTGAGTTTTAAAGAAAATTCTTCTTCGAATCTTTGCTTTGTGCCTTGCTCTAAAGTCAAGTGAGTCTCTCTAAATATTTTAATTGCATATGTGCATATGAGTTTTCTTTTTCCAATGTTGATCATAAATTGGACCATCTCTTTTGAGATTGGCACCCTCTCATATCAATTGGTATGAATCATATGCACATGACCAAAAAGGAGCTCACTCTTGGATTGGTGTTTCTTTGGCCTCCAACTCTTTTAAATTGGAGTTGTGTTCAATTTCTTTTTTCCCATTTGGCGCTGGTGTACATAATTCATTGTTTATCTTATTGTGCACCTTCTGAGGCCATGTTTTTTTGCTTTCTTCAAACTAATGCTTTTTGTTTGAGTTTCATCTTAATTAGCCTCCATGGAACACCAAAGGTATGTTGACCTTTCCCTTTGAGGTATATAAGACTTGTATCATTCTTATATACAATTTTTACTCTTTTTGTCTATATGCTTTCACCCTCGTATATAATCTTTTGGGTGCTTGATACCAAAAGGGGAGAAGTATAAAAGAGTAAGAGATGTAAAAGGGAGAAGTGTATTCTTGTTTCATTTGTTGAAACTAACCTTCTAGTATATGTTTCATGCTCATGTTGACATATACTAGACTGCTCTCTTTACAAGTCATCATTATATGATAGTGTTGTCATCAATCACCAAAAAGGGGGAGATTGAATCTAGTCCGCTAATCTTGTGTTATAGGAAGTTTTGGTGATTAATGACAACATATTTTGGAACTAACCATTGCTATGAGTTTGATTAATAGGTTATGTTCCAGCATCAAGCAAGAAGGTTGATGACTTACTTGTTGAGGATCAATAATGAGATTATGGTGTAATATATAGAGATGTGGCTCACATATTATGAATCAATGAGATGCTTGATGATACTACATCATGAGTTGATGGACTTGTTGAAGGATATATACCATGATTGAAGATTGATAGAAATGAAGATGGTGTCAGAAGCTAGAAGATGGACTTTATCGATAGATGAGAATCAAAGAGAAGAGATTGAAGATGTGGGGTATGAAGTGGCTACCTATGTCAAGACGGTGAAGTGCAAGCGACGCTCGACTATGATGGACCATACGGTGGTGAAGGGCAAGCAAGGGGCTTGGCACCGACGAACTGAAACCGGTGGTGAAGGGCGAGTGAAGACTTTGTCGTGATGGGCTGTGCAAGGACATATGAAGCTATGGATTATTTGTATCAATCATTTGAATAATGGAAGATGAAATGCCAAAGATCAAGAAGATGTGATTTGAGGATAGTTCCGATGATGAAACGACTTTGACGTTGGTAACCCTCCAAGTGAAAAATGAAAATGGTGTGAAGGTATTCCTATCGATATAGCTTTCCTCTTTACATTTGAGTTTAGGATACCGCACTATTAAGAGGGATACCACATGCATATAATTGGTCGAATACTAGTGCTCAAAATGCTTCATCTTTGCATGAGTTGAAAAACCTAAGCCAAAATTCCAACTCTGGTTTGTTTTACATGTCACAACACTTACACCGGGTTTCTTTGCAAGTTTTTCAACATCTCTTGAAGGTTTTGGCTTATGTTTTATGCTGGGTTTGATAGCCCATGAAAACAGCTTTCACTAGAGTCCAAGATCATTTAAATCGGACTCTGGAGGAAAAAGTTATTGCCATTTTACTTGAGCAACATCAGACTATCAGATTTGAAATCAGTCTATCCGATTTATTAGACTATCCGATTTTTCACAGAACTTCACTCTCTGTCCTGATTTGAAAAATCCTCTCGAGTGAGTTTTTCTGTGTAAATCAGAGTATCCGATTATGGGTCAGATAGTCCAATCACATAGAGACTTTGAAATTTCAAGGAACTTGAGTCTCTGTTTGAGGACGAAGTTTTTGTTTCTAAAATATCGGACTATTTGATTCAACATTAGTTAGTTCGATGTCTCAAAAAGTCTAAAATTTTATGGAACTTCGTTCTCTGTCTCTCATTGCCTTCGAGGTTTAAAATATCGGACTATCCTATCTTGTGTCGAACTGTCCGACGTGGGCTAAAGATTCCTCCTCCAACGGTCAAATTTTTGGGGATCTATATAAACCCCCCACCAACCCTTTTCTAGGGTTAGCCCTTTCATTCCAATCTTTGTGGCTTGTTACTTTGAGCTTTGTGCTAACTACTTTTGATCTTTGAGAGCTCTCCCTCTCTCTTTCAAATCCCCCTTGTTCTTTGTAACTTGGATCTTTGTGGTTGTGGATTTGGAGTTTGGAAGCCTAGTGTGTGTTCTCTCGATCTTGAGCACTAAGGTTTGTCCAAGAGTTGTGTGGTGTTTATTAATCTTGAAAGTTGAGGACTCCTAGACGGCTAGGCGTCGCTCTTGGGCCACCGATCTACTTGTGGTTGGCCAAGGGAAGTTTGTGAAGGCCGAATCTCACCTCCGCAAGGAAAGAGATACCCTTAGTGGAAGGAGGAGTGCATTTGTGCAACCTCACGAGGATAGGGTTGAAAAATACTCGGGTCTTTGTGAGCTCCTCAACGGAGACTAGAGTCCCCTCAAGGATTTGAACTCCGGGAAATACATCGTCAAGTAAACCTCGGTGATATCCTCTCTTTCTTTACCTTCTTGTTGCAATGCTTTGTGCCGCGCTAATCTAATTGCTATTTGTGCCTATCTACTTATATGTGAGGTGGATCTACAACTTTTAGGTTGTTGTTTACTTGTGTTGCTGTTCTATAGGTCAGATAGTCCGATCTACATCAGATTGTCCGACCCGTTATCGGACAATCCAACCCTGTTTTGTTTTAGCTTCCGCATGTTATTTTAAATTACCGATTTACCTCCCCTCTAAGCGACATCAAGGTCCTTTCAAGAGAGGTTTTTCTGCCGTGGTGTCTTCGTTCGGAAGCTTGTCGGCATCCAAGAGATTGATGAGTGGAGTACGCCAATCTTCCGTGATCTCGATGTCTGCCACGACGTTGTTGACCTCTATGGTAGCCTTCGAGCTGTTCTCGGTGCTGACTAAGGTGCCTTCGTCCTCCGTGGTTTTAACTGAGGGTTTTGTCAGGATGTCTTGGAAGGTTCCGGGTTTGATAGGTTCTCTTCTGGACGCGCCGGTGCTAGGTTGTAGGCATCGATGTTGTCTTTGTGGTAGACATGGCGCACCTCTAGACTATCAAATTTCCGCTCCAACTTCCTGACCTCGGCGAGGTACTTGGTCAACTCGGAATTTGAGCATTTGTAGTCCTTGTGCACTTGGTTGGCGACTAATTCTGAGTCCGCTTTCACGATCAATCGCTTCACTCCAAGTGTCGTGGCTACTCGTAACCCGGCGAGTAGTTCCTCGTACTCTGCGGAGTTGTTTGTGGCTCGAAAATTGAGGCGTATTGTATGTCTGAACTGATCTTGGCTGGAGATGTCAGGATGAATCCTGCTCCTGCTCCTTGGCTGTTGAATGTCCCGTCAAAGGCCATTGTCCACGTCTCATTATTCGTCTGATCGGTTAGGGTGTTCTCAGGAACGGTCCAATCAGCAACGAAGTCGACGAGAACCTGAGACTTGATGGTTGTTACATGGGACGAAGTTGACATCGAATTGACTGAGTTCGATGACCCATTTGGCGATGCGTCCGACGACGTCTTTGTTCCTTACCACCTCGCCTAGAGGGAAGGAAGAGACGACCATGACTTTGTGGGCCTAGAAGTAGTGACGTAGGTTCCGCGATGTCATGACTACAGCGTAGAGCAATTTTTGTATTTGGGCATATCGAGTTTTGGCATCATGGAGGGCCTCACTGACTTAGTACACAGGATGTTGCACTTTGTTCCTCTCAACAATAATCACAGTGCTAACGGAAAAGGGCGTGGTGGCAATATATAGAAATAGTTCTTCCATTGGCTGTGGGGCAACGAGTACAGGAGGATTGGACAAGTACCGCTATAAATGTATTCTCAACATCCTGTGTCCACTTGAAACTATCCTGCTTTTTTAGTAGAGCAAAGAAAGGTTGTCCTTATTCTTCCATCCTGGCCACGAACCGGCTTAAAGCTGCCATACATCCTGTAAGCTTATGTACTTTCTTTAGTCTTGTCAGCGACTTCATGTTCTCAATGACCTTGATCTTCTTGAGGTTTGCTTCAATTCCTCACTCGGAGACAAGAAACCCATGCAACTTCCCCGATGGTACTCCAAATGTACACTTCTCCGAGTTTAGTTTGAGCCGATGTCGTCGGAGATTGTTGAATGTTTCCCTTAGGTCATCGATCAGCCTGTCTTTTGTCTTTGTCTTGACCACGACGTCGTCGATGTATGTCTCTACGTTCTTGCCGATTTGGTCATCAAAGCCCCATGTATCTCTTGCTAATATGTGTTGCCTACTGTTAATGCTAAAATTTGGTAAGCCCCGAAGTCATCATCGGCTTAGAAATCATATCAGCTTCAGAGTCCTATGATGAGTCGATGGACATATCGAGTTGCCAGCAGTTGGATTCTTGATGGATTCGGTTAAGGAAATTAATCAATTAAAGAAAGCTTATTCAGAGGAGATCGAGTTCAAGGAGGATGCAGCATGGCAAGTTATCTATTAATTAGGCAGAGTCAATTAGTTTCCTTTTACTTTCACGAAAGATTGTTTAGAGTCCGAATAGGACTTGTATCTTTTACTTTATCTTTAGGAAAGTTTGTGTCTTGTCTAATAAGGACTAGTATTTACTCATGGGTATAAATATGTACACCCGGGGTCTATGTAATTTATCTCTCGATCAATATACAACTTTCGACGCATCGCCACCCTCTTTCTTGAGGTTTTTACTTATCAACCAGTGGAACTTGGCACCTGACATGGGGCTGCATTGGCTTTCGATCTCCGACGAAGGGGTAAGTCTTATGTTCCGTTGGCCCTACCTATTTATCATATATCTAGGTTAATCTAGTTTGGTAGCTCGATTTACTTATATCGGCGGGGATCTGCTTTAAGTTTTTTGTCGGTATCGGCTAAATTGTTTTGCCGGATTATATTAGCTAAGGTATCCACCACTCTTAAAATCAGTCGAAGGCTTGATTGTCTAGATATTATGTTTCTTTTCATACTTTACGCTGCATCAGCCATAGTCATGCTTAGAACCATAATCTTTAGCCTGCTTTTGATTGCCAATAAGGGTTTCATCGGGGTTTCAGCCGATGAGTTATCTGGACGTTGCATCGGCTCACAAGGATTACATGCAAGTTGGCCGATGACAACAAAGGTTTTGTTGATTATTTAATCATTTGGATTTAATGACATCGAACCTCCAGCCGATGTATGCTTTAACCGTCGGAGCAGCGTTTCTTCTGTCATATCACTATTAGCCGATTGGTTTACATTGGCTTATATTATTGTTTTATCACATTATCATCAGCCAGTTGTGTTTATATCATTATTTACATCAAGTGTCAGAATCTACAGCCGATTGTTTAAAACCCTATCGATATCGGCTGGTATTGGCATCGGCTGGAATTAATCTATCGGTTGGAATTTCTCCATCGGCTTGTCAGCCGATCGGCTCTTTGATCTACTGTTTATATATCTTGTCAGTTGCAGGATCAAACTGACTGGCACGCCCGCATCTCATCAACTTTATGACCTACACTAGAGTTAAGCAGATCTCCCAGGCCTTCGTGTGTCACACGCAGGATCTACTTCAACACATATTTTGGCACGCTCGATGGGATAGATTTTGCGTCAACACCTACATTGATTAATCCAAAGGGCATCTTGGTATAGTAGAAAACACCAAAGGGCATAATGAACACTATCTTCTCTTCATCCTCTTTGGCCATGCTGATCTGGTGGTAGCCGGAGTAAGTGTCGAGGAAACTCAACAACTCACAACCAGCGGTTGAATCCACCAATTGGTCAATGTGAGGACGAGGGAAGTGGTCCTTGGGGCACGCCTTGTTGAGATCGATGAAGTCTACGCACATCATCCACTTGCCGTTGGCCTTGCGCATCATTACTGGGTTAGCAAGCCACTCTGGATGGAGAACCTCTCTAATGAAGCCAGCCTTGAGAAGTTTGTCCAGCTCTTCTAGAATAGCTTCTTTCCTGTCTTGTGCGAACCGCCGCAGTTTCTGTTTGACTGGCTTGGCAATGGGACGTACCATCAGTTTGTGCTCAATCACCTCCCTAGGGGCTCCGGGCATGTTGGAAAGTTGCCAAGCAAACACGTCTGCATTCTTGCAGAGGAAGGTGATGAGCTCGAGTTCCTATTTGTTGTCGAGCGTTGTCCCGATCTAGACTATCTTGTTGGGGTTGCTACTTGCCAACTGGATGATCTTGATTGCACCGTCGGGCTTGGGTGCCTTATTGGGCTTGCTCATTTTCCAAGGGGGTTCTGAAATGGCGGGTGGCGTGGGAGTATGCTCGACCATGTTGAGGCTCCTCTTGTTGCACTGTACCGCTACTTTCATGTTCCCGGGGATCGTGATTGTCCCTTTCGGGCCTGGCTGTCACACCCCGATTTTCGATCGGGATTAAAAATTTCCTAATAATACATTTTCCAGAAATTAAATAAAAATCAAAAGCAATTTAAACAAGTGAAATTAGCAAGGAAATCAAAAATTTCCTTTAAAAATCATGGCCGGAAATATTTTTGTAATATTCTCTGTGCCTTAAAGTACTCTCCAAAATTTTTCGTGAATTTTTGGAGCTAAAGAAATAATTTTAAAGTCACAAAGTTCATTTAACTGATTAAATTAAAAAAAACAAATTAAAAATGTCCCCTTTTTGTTTTGGGCCGTTTCCGGCCCAAAACTTCTCTCTCTCTCCCACGGCCCCGTCCCTTCCTCCCCTCTCCGGCCCAGCCACCCGAGCCGCCGCGCCTCTTCCCTCCTCGGCCCAAGGCGGCCCAAGCCGTCCCGCCTCCGCATCCCTCCTCCTCTCGGGCCGGCCCGAGGCTGTGGCCCAAGGCCGCCCGAGAGCCGCCGCTGCCTCCCTCCGCCCCGGGCCACCGACAGGTGGGGCCCGCGCCCGCCCGTCGTCGCCGCCGCCGACCGGCTGCCGCGCCCGCTCCGCCGATTTCTCCGGCGAGAAATCCGCCCGCACCGGCCAAACCCTAGCCGGGCCCCCCTTAAATTTTCCCCGCCCGCGCGCCGCCGCTCCTCGTTTTCCCCTTCGCCGCCGCCCCCAAACCCTAACCCTAGCGCCGCTCCGCCGCCGCCGTTTTCCGCCGCCGTTTTCCGCTGCCGTCTTCGCCGCCGGTAAGCGCCGCCGCCTTTTCCTTCTCCCCTCTCCCGGCCGCGCCGCCCGCTGCCGTGCGCGCCTCCCGCGCCGCCGTCGCCCGTGCGCTCCCGCACCGCCCCGCTGCCGCTCGTGCGCCGCCTCCCACGCCGAAACCCTTGGCCGGCTCGGCCGAGCCCGAGCCCGGCCGCTCGGCCGCCCGCGCGCCTCAGCCGTCGGATCGGCCACTCGGGCCGATCCTGGCCGCCCGCTCCCGCCCCGCGTGGCCGCCACGTGGGCGCCGCGTGGCTGCCGCGTCGGCGCCACGTGTGCGCCACGTGGAGCGCAGCCGCCGCCGCCGCGGCTGACGTTAGCCCTAGCCGCTGACGTCAGCAGTGACGTCAGCCCTAGCCGCCCGCCTCGGCCTAGAGGCCGGCTTTTTCCTTCCGGGCCGGCCCACCGCTTCCCCCGGCCCAGTGGCCGTTGGGCCGTTTGGCCCATCTCCTCATAAAAGTCCAATCTTGGTCCCTCGTCTCTTTGGGCCGTCAGCCCGTTAATCCTCTCTCGCAAAAGTTCACCTCACGTCCCTCCCAGCCCTTTCTCCTCTATTGGGCCGCCGACCTATTATCCCTTCTCCACACAAAAGTCTACTTTTCGTCCCTCGGCCCTTTTAACTTTTACCCGAGAAAATCCAGCTCATCTCCTCAAGTCCAGTTTACCTCCCTCTCAGCCTAATTTTCCCCTTTCCCCTGCAAAGTCCATTCCACCTTCTTTTTCTCTCCTATTCGCCGACACTTGTGTCGCCGACATGTGGGCCCCCTTTGTTTGCTCTAATCCACACCCAGACCACGTGGCCGCCCGCGGCTTCGCCATGTTGGCGTCCACGTCGGCGCTACCTTCTCCCTTTCGTCCGCCGTGGCCGCCACGTCGGTTCCACGTGGTGCTTGTCCACCGTGGACTGTCCGCCCTTGACCCGTTGACACGTGGGACCCACCGTTCCGGCGTCGTTTCCCTTTGATGAGGTCAGCGTATCCCTTTCCTTTGCAAAATTAATTAATAATTGCGCGATAAATCGATTTAATTTCCAGAAATTCATTTAAATGGCTCAAAACTTCTATAATTCATATCTAATTCATACGAACTCCAAATTGAGCCATTCAACTTGTAAAATTCATCTAAAATTGAGCTCTACATGTTTGTTTACTTTTATGTATTGTTTACTTGGTTTTTATTAGAGTTTTTCCTCGTTTTGCGTGCCAGCGTGTAGATTTCGCCGTTTCGGAAGTTCGCGTTCGCGAGGAAAAGAGCTCGGAAGATTGTTTGAAGAAGCAAGGCAAGTCACACATTCCCCTTGAGCATGTTGTACCTATTTTACGAAGTGTTTTATGTTTGCAAATAAAGTGCATGTTTTGCTAATTACATGGGAATAGGGTTTACCTATCCGTTCGCTTGTGCCATGTTTACTTGTTAACCATCCTTTGTTAACCTTGGGTGATAATCTGACTAGCGTGAGTCACTTATGTTGACTTTGCTAGAATTATTTATGCTTAGCCATGCTTAATTACCATTAGCTCATTTAATGGGATAATTACACTGTTTACAATTAGCTTCTAACGAGCGGTTCGCTCGGGACACCCGACCAGGTTTTATTGGTCATAATTATCCAACTAAAATATGACTTAATGGTGGGCTGTGGGTGCATGGTTTTGCTGGTCGCACCCATGGCAATTAAGGACCGGTTCATGGGAAACCCTGGAAGAATAACAGTGCTTACCACAAGCAAGAATGGGCAACTACTGGACTTGTAGTGTAACTTTCCTCTAGCTGACGTACACTGGTTAGGGTGAGCGTGATGGAGTTTGGATGGGCCCTGCGACGGTCTATGTGGCTACCGGATTCACCAAGGCTCGAGGGAGGGCTGCCCACTGCCTTTTGAGGGGTGGGGGCGAAACCCGAGGTGGTACGATTGGTTAGAGGGGGTTATGCGAAAAGTCTTGTCACGATTTCCCCCTTTGCAGTATCGTGGTGATACTTCGGGGCATGGCAACATGTGTGGAATCGTGTCTTGTGGGTACAGTTGCGCACCTCTGATCAGAGTAAAACTATTCGAATAGCCGTGCCCGCGGTTATGGGCGATCAACCAGATTCACCGTGATTAGTCCCACATGCTTAAGTAATTTGACTTAATGAACTAGTGTAGTTCAGGTGGAATGGTTGGGCCTGTTCAACGTGGTTGTAGCGTTGTTCAGTGGAGATTTAATATTGCTTTAATTAAACAACTGTTTTACTGTTTTAAAATATAAAGGTTTTCAACCGCTTTTCTGCAAAGAGCCACAAGCCTCCCTTTGTCTCCCCTGTGCATGTTTGCATCATTGGTGTGGCTTGTTGAGTACGGTGGTTGTACTCAATCTTGCTATTTTTCCCCCTTTTCAGAAGTTTAGTACTTCTGAGTTGAAGATGAAGTTAGAGGACCAAGGCTCAGACCCCAGTTGAGTTTGCCTGTGGAGTGGAGCTGAAGCCCTGCTAGGATCGTCTCTTTCCGCTGCTGTTTTCTTTTTGGTGTGAGGACTAAGTGCCTCTGTTGTAAGTATTTATCGCTTTATTTACGTTTGGATCTGTTTATTGATTTGTCGTTTTGTGTACCCTGATTGATGCCTGGACAGGGATTTAATACACAAAATGGTCTGGAAATTTGGGAAAATTTCCGGGCGTGACACTGGCATCTTTAGAATATGATATGCGTAGTGGGACGCCGCCATGAATTTTGTGAGAGCAGTCCTTCCGAGGATAGCGTTGTAAGCCATGTCAAACTCCGCTATGTCAAAAGTGATCTATTCTGTATGGAAATTGTTAGCCTGGCCGAACGTCACGACTAGCGTGATCTTCCCCAGCGGTTTTGATGATGATTCTAGAGTGATCCCATGGAAGGGCTGGTCGGAAGCAACAAGTTCGCTTCTAGGGATACCCATTGCGTCGAGCATGCTGGCGAAGAGGAGGTTGATGGAGCTATCGCCACCGATGAGGACGTGTGCTAACTTGATATTCCGAATACTAGGTTCAACTACTATTGGATACCAGCCTGGCACGAATGTTGTTGTCGGGTGGTCGTCCTTAGAGAACTCGATTTTCTAGTTAGACTACTTCATCTTGGCCATGACTCCTTGTAACGTAGAGCAGAATTCGCATTCTACCTCCTTATACTCCATTTTAGAGGTATACGTCGTAGAACCGCCGAAGATAAGTGCTACATGCAAGTCGAAGTCTGGGAACACGAGTTCGTTGTCGGACGAGAGATCATCAGTGCTCCTCTCGACCACACAAACTCGCTTTCCTTTTTTGAGGGCCAGCTATTTTGTCAATGCTTTCTGGAAGACCTGGCACTCTTCCAAAGTATGTGTGTTGGTCTTGTGGATTGGGCACCATTGTCAAACTGGTTCATCACCTTGAAGGGCTGGACGCCTTGGGGGTGGGTTTGCTTGTTCTGCAACAAGGGCCTCTGTTTCCGTCTTGCGTTTTTCTTCCTTTTTACGATTTTGTTTCTTCTTTTTAGTGGACTCCGGTGCTTCTTTGTTGGCCGATTGCTTCTCTTCGACCACCTTTCCTTTTTCATCCTTCCTCCTGAGGGCATAATCTGCATGAGCACACCTGTCGATGACCTCAAACAACTTCATGGCAGAAGTGATTCGCCTTGTCGCCAGCTCTTGGATGGTATATCGATCCCAGACGTCTGACTTGAACGCGCATATGACAGAAGCATCGGTGATCTCGGGGATCGTATTCAGTACTCATTAAAACGCCATACATAGTCCCTTAAGGATTCATCCGGGTTCTACCTAAGGGCGTGTAGATCGTCATCGACCGCATACTGCTTGTATGTTCCTTGAAAGTTGGCGACGAATTGCTGCCACAAGTCTTCCCAGGAAGAAATCGAGCGAGGTGGAAGGTGTACCAGCCAAGACCAAGCAGATCCTTTCAACATTGTAGGCAAGTAGTTTGCCAACGTGTTATCGTCTGCGCCGGCCGCATAGAGAACCGTAGAGTAGACGTGCAGGAACTCCTCTGGATCAGTACTGCCGTCATACTTTTCTACCGCCGAAAGACAGAATTTGTTTGGCCATCTTACCTCTCGCAAAGCAGGTGTGAAAGCCCGACATCCGTCCCCCCCCCCCCGGTATAAAGTGTGAACGGCGTCCTTGCGACCTGCGAGAACCGCTTCCAGTTGATGATGATGACGATGAAGGATCACCGTAGTCGAGGGTGCAGCCCCTTGACCTATGGTCCTATCCTCGGTCCCTCCTGTAATTCAAGGATCGTTGGTTTCATCTCCGTCGGTTGTCATCATGGTGTTGTCGACCTTGATCATTCTCGCCCTGTTGATTTTGGCGGTCTCGACGATCTCGATCATTGTTGCGATCTTCTCGGTTGTCGTTATCGTCCCGTCTTCTGTTTCCTTCGAAAGGTGCGCAAGGTTGGCGATGGTCGACATCGTTCCGATCTCGTTGCTCCTGTCTACGCCCATTCAAGTGATTGTGAAGATCGTGGTTGTCTTGATGAGGAGGAGGCTGATTGTCCTGTCTTCTTAGTGATGCGTTTCGAGGATTACAGCCCAGATCTCGGCTAGGGTGTGAACTAAGAGCGTCCTCAACAGCGTCGTTCTCTTGTGCTCTGTCTCCACCTCGTAGACGGGGCTCTCGAGAAGGACCTTGGGGGTTTGATTCGGCTGTGGCCAAGAAGGCAGAGTTGAGGTTGGCTACCGTTGATTGTATCCGTCTGACCCAGTCATCTGCTTAGGGAAAGGTTACTGGATCAAACGGAGTCTGCTTTAGCAATGAGTTGAGCATGGTGAAGTGCTCAACAGGAGTTCGAACCATCTCCATAGGTTGTCGTGATATAACAGGAACAGGTGGTTCTTCTCCCGAACGAACTTCGCCCTTTTCAAGTATGTCCTCGACGACCCCTTCAATCACATTCACTTCACGCGAGGAATTGGATCCTGAAGATTCCAAGATGTGAAGAACGAAAGGTTCTCAAGGATCGATGTCAATGAATCCGACCAGACGATCCGGGGTTTCCATCTTGCTATCGTCCACCGATGAATCTTGAGGTTGATCTTGATGTTGGTGGATTGGACAACAAGGAATACAGACCATGGATCCAATGATTTTCAAGAAGATCTTGCAGTCGGTAAGGGAGTGACTTTTCGATTTGTGGATCGGGCACCACACCTTGTACGGAGATGCACGCTGTATATCTTGATCTTTGCAAGCATTGAGTTCAGCCTTCACTTGAATTATTACCCGACATTCGACCAGAGAGTGCTTATATGTCTTGTGGATCGAACACCAGGTGTCATAGTTGGGAGGGGACTTTCTTATCGACACCTGGCCCCCAACAGGTGTTAGGGGCTTGGCTGCTTTAGGAATTCTTCGGGAAGCTGAAGTTGTCAACCTCCTTTTTTCTGACTGGACAGGAGGAACAATTGATGAAAGATTGTTTTTCGTCATCCTCATGGCTCCGTTCTCGATCCCAGCTGGTATTGGGGAAGGCAAGATCGGAGTTGCGGCGAAGACGAAAAAAAGGATGGATCCGACTTGAGTCCACACGAACGTCGGCTGGGTAGGATCTCCCAGGCCAGGACGAATGTGGACATTGTTGTCGGAAGGTCTTGAGCTTGAAGCCATCTCGGCGAAATCTTGAGCACCAAGTTCCCCTACCGGGTTATATCCATAGATCGTTTCTGAGGGTATTGAGGTATGTTAGAGCAAGGATCTACACGAAACAACATCAAACACACAAAAGACAAGGATTATACTGGTTTAAGCCACTCGTAAGGTAATAACCCTACTCTAGTTTATATGAAATTACGACGAGAACCACAAAGATTATAATAGGGAACAACAGAAAGTATCAAGTACCGACGAGATCCAATCGAGAACAAGTTGACGAGATCCAACCGACGAGTTGTCCTTAAGTCCTCCGGATTGCCTCTGCTATGGTAGTGGCTTGCGCTTATGATTCAATCTCCCGTACCCCCTGGGGGGCCTTGTATTTGTACCGCAGACTGTCTTGGCCTCCAAGTAGAACTCGAAGAATACTTTTGGCCTACGAGATCACAGAGATTGTATCTTCCCCGAATATGACTCTAACATCTTCTATTCGGGATACAAACTATTCCATAATGTTAAGGTAACCTTCCCGTATACTAAGGGTATGCAGTATCCGTATACTGTACAACCCCAAGGATAGGAGGTATGCTTTATCCGTAACCCTGACATTACCTATACAAAGTTTGTATATTTGTATACATACGTATACAAACTTTGTATAAGTACGTATAGAAAACCAAAAAAATACATATATAAAAACTTTGTATACGTACATATATAAATTTGTATATGAGTTTGTATACGTAAGTATAAAAAGACCAAACAAAAACTAGGGAAAAAACAAAAAAAAGAATAAAAACCGAAAAAAGAAACAAAAAAACAAACAAAAAACCGGAAAAAACAAAAAAAAACAAAGAAACCCACGCCACCCCGCCGTCCCCCCTCTCCGCGCGCGCCACATGGTTGCGTCGTGCTGGGGGAGGGGGACGCGCGCGCCTAGTCACGCATTAACATTTTTGAATTTGAGCAGTTTATAAAATCGCTGAGAATTAGTGGCAGTTGGGAAATTGAAAGAGGAATCAACTTTTTTTTAATAATGAAATTGATTTACATCTTTGGCTTTTGCCTCATAGCACACCTTCATAAGTTTGTTGAGAAAAGAAAAAAATAAAACAAAAAGTGTTGGGACAAACCCTCAACTCTCCTTCAACTCTCCTTATTATTGGCTTGCGTTAAACGGCATATATTTTATCTAACTATTCTAATGCAAACTGAGACACACATAAAGAAATAAAAGACACTTTATTACCAATTTTAATAATGTAGTATCATTGTGTATAATATTCTACTCCTTCTATGATAACATTGTAGATTCAAAATAGAGCCAACAGAAAAAAATAAAAATAACCTACAATGAATTATATAATTACTAACTATTAAAAACTTTAAATCCTAAAAAATCGTCTTCCGGAAGAGATATTCTACGGGGAGTCTTTTGCATAAAAATGAGTTGCAGGGGAGAGAGACTGAAAAGATCGGTTACTAGAGGTTATTTGAATTTTTCCTTTTAAAATTCTAAAATTCTAGTGGCATCATTCCACTCAAGTTGCAACTTCTCCCTCTTGTCCAATGCCGCATCGAATCCCACTGAAACGTCAGAAACCGGAGCTCTGAATTCCTCTCTTTTGGCCCTGTTTAGATCCTCCGCCAAATTTTTACATTCCGTCACATCGAATATTTGGACACATGCATGGAGTACTAAATATAAATAAAAAAATAACTAATTACACAGATTGCGACTAATTTGCGAGACGAATCTTTTAAGCCTAATTGCTCCCTGTTTTGACAATGTGGTGCTACAGTAAACATTTGCTAATGACAGATTAATTAGGCTTAATAAATTCGTCTCGCTGTTTACAGGCGGATTCTGTAATTTGTTTTGTTATTAGAGTACGTTTAATACTTTAAATATGTGTCCGTATATCCGATGTGACACGTCAAAATTTTACACCCCTGAATCTAAACACACCCTTTATCTATTCTCGTCTTTAATCTGCTTTTGTTTACAGTATGCTGGAGCATATTCCAAAATGCTGACCGCCACCGTCACCGCGGCCGCCGCTGCAACCTATGTATAAATAATTACTCCTAAACAGAATACCAGCGGAAACATTATCCGATGGCGCTTTTTTTAATGAACCAGCAAGTCTTGCGTTGATGATCCTTTGCGTCTGCAAAATCCCAGCAAATCAAGCTGCAAATGCTCGTCACTCGTCAGTACGTGATGTGTACTATGTTTCCCAGAGATTTTAACCGCATGTTGTACATTTTTACAAGCATAGAGGGTATGCTTACGCTGTTGTGGAACTCGGCAAGGACTGACTAATCAGCAACGATTGGTGCGCATGATAAATGGTCTGATTTTAAGATGACACTAGCATTATCATATTTAGCCCTGTTGTACTTTAGCAGTTTAGCTTAGCTAGCTTGTGATATCAGGCCTACTAAAGCTCAAAAGTCAGAACTCGATCAGAAGTCTCCTATTTAGGTGTGTCTGTCCTAACTTTCAACTGCTACTCTGACATTGCTCGAGCCTCGAGGTCTCAAATGTGTGTCTCCAAGCGAAGTCCATCCGCTTGGTTGATCGCATGAAAGGAGACCACTCCAACGTCTTCCTCGTCACCGGCCTCTCGCTGGTGGTCGTCGTCCATGTCCTCGTGCTCCTATGGGCGCTGTGGTGGGGGTACGGCCGCTCGCGCCTCGCCGCCCGCGTCGTCGGGCAGCACGACGTGCAGCGCGGCGGTCTTTCGGCGGAACAGGTCGGCGAGCTGCCGTGCCACGACGTCAAGGAGGCCGGCGCCGGCGAGTGCGCGGTGTGCCTGGAGGCGTTCCGGTCGGGCGACCGCCGCCGGGTGCTGCCGAGGTGCGAGCACGGGTTCCACGCGCAGTGCGTCGACTCGTGGCTGCGCATGAGCCGCCTGTGCCCGATCTGCCGCACCGAGGTGGCCGCCGGCCGCGGCAAGGAAGGTGACGCACCGGTGGCCGAGGCCGCCACCTTGGAGATCGTTGCTGAACGATAGACGGCGAGCGTTCGTGGAGTTGTCGCATGTTTGGTCTGCTGCTTGCTTGTGCTTGTATTCGGTGGTGCATTTTTGCAATACAGGATTACAGGGTAATTAGAAAGTCTTGTACTACAGACAAGTCTTGTTGCACAAAGATCGATCGGTTTAACCATTATTCGTCGCAATCTTAGGTTACGCCTGCTATCTCTGGGCGTTGTTCAGAGACATCAGGCTGAGAACTGACATGGAGGAGCACGGCATAGCACGCAGCCATGGCGATGGCGATGGAGAAGAGAAAGGATTGATTACTACAGCTACAACCAGGCGGCGTCCTTGATGGGCGTGACGACGGCCTTGGTCTGGAGGTAGTTGCGGAGGCTGTAGACCCCCTTCTCCCTGCCGACGCCGCTCATCTTGTAGCCGCCGAACGGGACGGCCGCGTCGAACACGTCGTAGGTGTTCACCCACACCGTCCCCACCCTCAGCGCCCGGGCCAGGGTGTTCGCCGCGTCCAGCCTCTGGGTGAACACCCCCGCCGCCAGCCCGTACGGCGTCGCGTTCGCCCTCCGCACCACCTCCTCCACCGTGCTGCGCATTGCACGTAAGGTGTTTGTATAAATTCCAGTTCATAATCTGTCACGACCAGATGAAATTCGGGGAATTCTAGTCCTACAAACCTGAACTTGAGGATGGACTGCACCGGCCCGAATATCTCGTCCTGAGCGATCTTCATTTCGTCCTGCAACAACCGGCAAACGACATGAACAGAAGTTGGGGGAAACTAGGCAAGGGGTGTGTGAATTGTGATTGCATTACCTCGACGTCTGCAAAGACTGTTGGCTGGATGTAGAAGCCCCTGCTGCCCGCCCTGTCGCCGCCGGCCACGAGGGCGGCGCCGCTGTCGACACCCGACTTAACGTACCGCAAGATCTTCTTGAATTGCTCGCCGTCGATCTGATTCCAGAAAGGAGGATTTGGGTTACGGGTTACGTTCTATCGGTGCTGCCTGTGCTGGAGCAACTGATGCGTCGGTGTACCTGAGGCCCCTGCTCGACGCCTCTCCTGAAGGGGTCGCCGACCACACGCTGCAGAGCGCGAGCCTTGGCCTTCTCCACGAACTCGTCGTAGACGCGCTCGTGCACGAACGTGCGTGACCCCGCGCAGCAGCATTGCCCCTGCTCGAGCGCAAATCACAAGAAAGAGGATTTTTTTTTCAGAGCTCGTTGCTAAAGACGCAATGGCACGCAAAACGTCGTGCGCATAGTGACGCACACCTGGTTGAAGAAGAGCGCGCGGTGCGCAAGCTCGACGGCCTGGTCGACATCGGCGTCGTCCATCACGATGAAAGGCGACTTGCCCCCGAGCTCCAGCGTCACCGGCTTAAGGTTGCTCCTCGCAGCCAGCTCAAGCACAATCTTACCCGTTCCCGTCGACCCGGTGAATGCAAGCTGCGCACACGTCAAAATGCTCACTAAAATTGTTACAGAAAAGCGTCCATGAGGTTAATCCGATGGTTACCTTGTCGACGCCCATGTGGCTGGAGAGAGCGGCGCCGGCCGTCGGGCCAAAGCCGGAGACGACGTTGAGAACGCCGTCGGGGAGCCCAGCCTCGTGGAGCAGGCTGGCGACGAAGAGTGCGGAGAGCGGCGTCTGCTCGGCGGTCTTGAGCACGACGGCGTTGCCGCAGGCGAGCGCCGGTCCGACCTTCCAGGCGAACATGAGCAGCGGGAAGTTCCAGGGGATGATCTGCCCGGCCACGCCGATGGGCTCGTGCAGCACCTGCACGTGGTGCGGCCCGTCCGCCGGCACGACGAGGCCGTGGATCTTGTCCGCCCAACCGCCGTAGTATCGCATGTACCGCGCCACCATCGGCACCTCCGTCTCCGTCGTCTGCTCCAGCGTCTTCCCGCCGTCCCACGTCTCCAGCGCCGCGATCTCATCGGCGTGCTGCTCGATCAGGTCCGCGAATCGCAGCAACACCCTGCATCGCTCCTGCACAAGCACAAACTCGATCATGGCGTGCACGCCGGCGCGCGGCGGCTCGTGGCGACACAGTTGCACTTACGTAAGCGGTCATCCGCGGCCACGGGCCCTCGTCGAAGGCCCGGCGGGCGGCGGCGACGGCGCGGTTGATGTCCTCCGCGTCGCCCTCGGCCACGCGGGCGATGACCTCGCCGGTGCGGGGATCCACCGTCGCGAACGTCTTCCCTGAAGAGGAAAACACGCGTTACGCCTATTGATCGTGAATGTGGACTCGCCACGGAGCGTGCTGGCTCGACTAGCTCGTGTACCCGATGCTGCATCGACGAAGTTGCCATTGATGAGGAGCTTGGTGTACTTCACGTCCACCGGCGGCTGGATCGGCTCCTCTGTGGCCGCGGCGGCGGCGGCGGCCGGTGCAGCGCTGAATCTGTGACGTGCTCCAGGCAACAAGCCCCGTGCTGAGCCTGTAACCGCAGACGCAGAGTGTAAGCAAGTACGTTCAGTGAAATGTGTGTATCACAAAGTTGCATGTGTGGTATGATTGTGCTCCTCAAATGCTCCATCAAACGGACTAGCAAACTACAGTAACAAATTTGTTTAAGAAGCTAATATTGTACCATAAGAGTTCTATTTTCTTATTATTTTTCGTAAGTACATCTCAATCGGAACAAGGAATGGATTCATGAATTAAGTATTTGTTTGTTGGTACATGATGGGGGTGTGATCTCCCTCCCAGGAGAGCATCGAACTCGTGAGTCGTGACAGGATGACAATGAAGGTGGACATGATGAGCTAGAAGGAAAAAAAAAGACTGAACTGCTTGTGGTTTATCTGAGTTTTGATAAGGATCCAATTGGAAGGGTCAAAATATCAGACACGAGAAAAACAGAACCCCGTCTCCACGGCCACTTGGGGAGGAAATGTCCAGATAACTTTAGTGCGATGACTCACTCATGCCGTTACATAATGAAAACCAAACAAAAGGAACAGAAAAGGACAGTTCTGGGAAGAAATATTTGAAGACGTAAACTAGTTCTCACTCCATCAGAGACGCTCTCATTGTGCCGAACGGCCGATCATTTTCATCAGAAATAATAATAAAAAGGTTCTCACCGATTTAACAGAGATGAAGTTACAGTAAATCCCTATACACTCATCGCACAATTCAAGCGACAGAAATGTAAACTATTTCTCACCAACACACACACAAGAAAAGATCCAAGCAGAGATCATCACCTGCTCCGAGGAGAGCAGAGTCGCTAGTGGAGGAGGCAGCAGATGGCCTCGCGGTGAGGCCGCGAGAGAGGAGGGAGGAAGCAGCCCTCCTTGCCGCCATGATAAGTTGCCGCCTACCTCCCTGTTGGCCTGTAGGAGCAAACCTTGCGTAGTGACCAGCAATGGAGGAGCGTCTATATATAGTTTTTTCCTTGTTCTCCCCGTGTTGCATTTCTGTGCACAGAGGGGGCTATTTAACAGGCAAGTTGGCGTGAGTTTGCAGGACTGGAGTTTGGTATGACACATTTGCTGACGACACAGGTCAAGATAAGGAAAGAGAAAGGATAGGAAATAATTGGGAAGAGTTAAATATATCTTTTGACTTCCATAAAAGAGAATGAGGCTTCACAATCACGGCTTCAAATCAATGAAACTTTATGATCAGCCACAATGAAATGAGCTTTCGGAAATCTGGACGATGCAATAACTCTCTGAAGGCAAGTCTGCATTGCTAGTTGTCTGCAACTTGACATTACGCTTTGTTTATCAGGCTGTTTTTTCCCTGAACCCCCGAATTGTTACCCTTTTTCTGTTGCATACGGCAACATGAAAAATTATGCCAATGGCTGTTATTAGTAAAAATCGTTCTCTTCTTATCTATTATAGCAAGGAATAGAAGTTGTGCAGATAGGATATACATAAGATTCACCGGAACCAACAGCATGACACCCTAGTACGAGAGTGACAGTGCATATGTAAGATTCACAAGAACCAACAGTGTTACGTGCTCCTCTAAGAGGAGTACGACAGTGACAGGACAAGGGATTTTGGTTGCTTGGCAAGAAGAGGAGAGGGAATCCGATTCGGCCACTTCCATAGGATGGAGCAGGCGATCAGCGCTGGCGTAGGCTGGACACAGCAACACGCCGACGCTGTCCCCCACAGCCTTCGCGTGATAACAAAGCAGGGGAAGGCATGGCCCCGCTATGTTATCATGTACGTGCATCGCGCTGCTGCATCAGCGGTTCAGATGCAAATCACTGGGCGCGAAAGAAACCAAGGGCAGCTGCCTTTCAGTTCAGTCGGCCCGGTTGCGGCCGAAGGGCAGTATACCCACTAGGCCACACTACCCACCACACAGCGCGGGCTAATCTAGAACATCATACTATAGTTTCCACCAATATGTGTGCCTAATAAAAAGAAAATGCAATTATGTTTCCATTTTCTTGGGAGTTAAAAATTGTATTCGTAATTTGTGCCTGGAGTTGGACAGAGGCATTGTTTTGGAAATTGTTCTGATTTAGCTCAATTTTGCAATACTGGGTCCCAGCCCCCACAGCCCCACTTAAAGCTCAAAACATGCCATCATAACTTTCATAAGCCTGGGCCAGACACTCAAAACTCAGGAATTCATCTCTAACTCCTACAGATTCCTAGATCAACCATGGGGTGCGGATTGTAAGAATCAAAGAGGCAGCTTATGCGTGGCCAAGAGGCCGTAGGGCACCCTCAATTAAACAAGACGAAAGGACAACTTATCACGGTATCTGTGAAAATCGAGTGATAATAGGTCACCCATATGGATGCAGACATGCAGCGAGGACCATCAGGGCAAACAAGCTGGGCCCTGATGATAAAGATACATTGGCTTGTAGCCTAGCCTTCTACTAGTCTTCAGATGAAAAGAGGCAATAGGCAACCTCCAGGACCTGATCACTAAGAGTTGGCACCTCACTGTTCTACAGCCATCAGGGTCGTTGGATAAACTAGATAAGAGCACCATGGAGGCCAAAACGGTGGGCGCCCGAGCACACAGAATCAGATTAGGAAGTCAAGCCAAAAATTATGATGTGGACAGTGAAATTTCATGGTATCATCATCAATGGATGTGGACAGTGAAAAAAAAATGACCAGACAAAATTGCACAACTAACTTTTGCTCCTTTTTATCCACTAGAAACAGTTATCCGATTATTTAGGTGATAGTGCCAGGTACGAATGTAACACACCTACTTGCACGACTAACAACAGCCCGAAGAAACAAAAGACCCATATCAACCTAACACCATAACCATGGCATTGCGTAGTTTAAGGCTTTTATCTCTACATCTTGTGAGTGAAAGTGTGAACGGGAAACGGTAAGAACCCGATTTTCATGGGCTCACACCCCTGGATTCTGAATTTCCGATGACTGTGAAAATGGGGATGGCATCTTTTCCTCTGATACTTGAAAATGTCCCAACATCCGAAAAATAAGTGCTTTGGGTTCCACTGGCAGAATGGTCATTGTGCACCAGTGGATTTGAAAGCTCCATTCCCTGAAGGAAACAATAGCAATAGTCAGACATGAAAGGCAAAATGATTTTTTATGCAATCTAAAAGACAACAAAAAGGGAGGCCATGGTGATTTACTAAATGATCTGGTGACTAGAGTGTGCATAGACGAGTAAAGAGCATACAAAACAGGACATGTAACATAAACCCCACAAAGAATTTGAGGTTATGTAGCGAACCAACTATTCAATAAGGCAAACGACGAGATGGCTCCAGTTTAAAGCAAGAACTTACATGGACTGGTGTAAATGCCAGAGTTGATGTTAACCCCGACCTTGACTCACTCCTGTCACAACTCGCCTTGAATCTGGTATCAAGAATAAATAATATAAAACAAAAGTAATAAGGTAAAAGAGGATCATGTGAAAGGAACAGAACATTTTTAACATGTTGCAAACAATGAAAGCAAGTATGATGCAGAATAAAGAACGGTTGTGTTCACTACAGAATGTAAAGAGGGCAAACTGAACTCATCATATGAACTTCATGACAACAAGGTTTGAACTGCCTGGTAATTTTAGAGAAATATATATAGAAGTGCGGATAAGTGCAAAGTAGCTAGTGGAGAAATATCCATCATGTATCCTATGAAAGGAAAAGATTTACATAGCAAAGTGGAAAAAAGGGACAACAGAATGTTTCTTTCTGGCTGTTTTTCCTCTATCAAACATAATGCAGTTTTTGCATTGCGCTAGCATAGCAAACCAGGTTCATTACTCTCTATACCATCCTATGCCTTATCATTTAAAAATAAAATACCAACAAATAATGACAAACAAAACTGCTCACCGTTTCGCAACCTTAGCAGCAAGTCTGCTTTGGCCAGCTAAGAGACGTAGTTTTCCACTTCCTGCCTGTCCAAGCAAGCCATAACCTTTCCCTAAGCCATCACCTAACAACAGAAAACAAATAGAATAGGCAAAAAGAGAAATTAGATGCCAGATTCAGCCATGCTGAAACTAAACAAAACACCAGTTTGATGTTCATCCATAGAGTAACTAACCTAATGAGCTCTCCTCCGGCACACCAAACTGCATCCGATTTGCCAGCTTCATCATGTCAGACTGTGCATATCTGCAAACCAAGTTACCAGACAAGACAAACAAGTAACATAATCAGATAATTAAGCACAGTTTTTTTCATGGGTTTTCACATTTTGATAAAGTTTGAAATAGCTAACCTTTCTTTCATTTTCCGGAGCCGACAACCTCCTCTCTTCTTTTTGGGCATACAATCTGGAACAGGAAGTGGCTTTGGGATCTTCGCAGGTGGTAATTCTTGCAACTTTTCAATCTTCTTACGGATTTCTTCTAACAAGCTTTGCCCCACTTTTCCAGTTGGATCCCCTCTTATGGAATCAATCCTTGCTGCTAGTGTTGATTTTGCAGATATAGTTCTACATGCATGAGGTCTGAAAGATGGAATTGTGCTTTGGAATACTTCAGTTTGTTCAAGATAACCAACACGAAACTGGGATGTTGCAGTAGAAAATCCAGACAGATTTTTCTTCTTTGCACCGAGAAGCTGCAAATTACAAGCGGGCATTTTTGCCAATGCTTCCAAACCACCGGCGGCTCCCATCAGTTTTGAAGCAACAGCACTCCCAACAATTGCAGAAAGGTTTGGTGCGATACATCCCATTCGACTCTCTAAAAAATCAAGAACTTTCCTCTTTGCTGCATCAAGAGTAAGAGCTCTGTCACATGCTTTGATAGTTTTTACCAAATTCTCTTCAGAAAGAGGCTCCTTGCTAGCTATTGAATCGGTCATCGTAATCCAAATTATGTCTGCAGATGGCAAAATATCTTTCAAATCAACACGAGTTAAATCCATCTCATTTCCAATCTTCTTGACAATGCGGGCATAATCGATTGGGTGATGAACGCGAGACTCTAGTAGAGGAAGCTTTTGCTTGTACTTGTCCCGTATGAAATTGTGGATGATAGTGATCTCATTATCGATATCTACTAATAAAGCATTGGAATCAGCAATAAGTTGATGTTCCAAATCTTCTGGCAAAGTCCCTTGATTGCAAATGCTTATCCCTCTGTGAAGAGCATCTTCAATTTTCTGAGAGTAGACATGTGAAAGTTGTCAGTACATTGGCCTAACGAAATGAATGACACGATAACCTTCAGAGGTTGAGAACTGATATTACAAGAGATGGAAGAATAGACACATTACTGCTCACAAAATATTATAGTATTACTTTTCAGTACAGTAAATTGAAGAAGTCAACACAATTGTTTCATGAAAAACAAATTGCATATTTGTTTACTTACGCTCTAAAATCCACCCAGAAAACTTTGTTAAAGAACTATTCAGCACGAAAACCAACTGGGAGTATGGTAAATAGTAGCAGTACGGTTAGTATGACAGGCTCAGTTAAAAGGATCCTGCACATGAAGTTCTTATGTTAAACTGTTTGACTTATGCAGTAGTGGAAAACAATGGGCAAACTCATTGGTCTCAGGCAGCCTTAAGACATATACAGCATGATTATTCTTTTTGAAGAAAGCAAAGAAGAAGGCACACATGCAGGCATGCAGCTCGAATATTACAATTGTAGATTGTAGATAAAAAATTGGGTTGTACACATTCAATTACTTACTTGCATAATGTCGTTATAACGTTGAGTCTTATGAAGCTCTGAGACACTGTTAAGATCATCGTAATTAAGAAATTCGCAGCAAGGCATGCCACTATCACCATCTTCTTCCCTATTTCTTGCCTCTTCATCTTCCCCTTCCTTAAATAGCACCCATAAGTTAAGTACACTGTTAAAACATCACTATAGCATACGATTCCCTACATGTAATAGAAATCAACTTACAGGATAGGCTTCATTGTCCGATAACTCATCTAAGTCGGCTAAGAAAGAATCAGGAAGACTGGCCTGAAAATTTGCATTAGTTGGAACCTTTTAGTTAGTTGGCAGTATGGCACACTATGAAAAACAGCAGATGCATAACAGAAAGTTGACTCTGGAAGCATCAACATTGATTGCCACCAGGATAATTGGACAAACGAAAATACATTCATTTAACCATCCGATAGCATGATTGCTCTATCTATCCAACAGTGATACTATTCTGATCAATTGTGTGGATCTGTGGAATACACAAGAGTATGATATCCATACCTGTGCGCAAGATTCTACACTAACCTCCCCCCACTAAAAACAATGTGATATATGAATCTACAAGTATTCCCCACAGGCACAAAAGCCACCAAACTTTCAATTCAAATGGATATTAATTATTAAGAGTTATAGCTCCTAAATTCATCTATCCATAATAAGCTAACATAATACGGTTGCTGAGTAGGTCCGAAGTAGAGGAATAGCTACAGTTTCTCCACATAATTTCCATAAATCAGCCATCCTTGACCACACTAGCGAAATCAGCACCCGCCACTGAATCAAATTTTGCCACCAAGGTTAATATTAATCCTACAGCACGTAATCTGCAGTAGCCTAAACCCCAACCATCGAATTTACACGTAATCGAAGCGGAATTACGACTCAAGTTCCTCGACTTAAATCGCGATTCAGCAGTAACGCCACGAAAAGAAAATTACGAGATGCAACCTAGAAAAGGGCATCCGCGATCGGGGGGCAGGGGATGATCTAGAAGAGGAAATAGCAGCATGCGACCATGCGAGATACGGAAGTGCTTGGAACTCACCATGGCTCGAGGCCGGATCTCCTCGGCGTCAGCGGCGAGAGCACGGGACGGCACGGGGGCGGGACGGCGGCGAGGGCAGCGGGACGCCGCGACTAGGGCACACCACCCACGCCGTACGCGCGCACGGCTCCGGCGAGAAAAAGGTTTCGGAATTCGAACGGTCGGTTTGATTTTGATTTATTTACAGCTTGTGGAGGAGTAGTATTTCCTGTCGCGAATCCGTGTCCCTGTGGAGCGTGGAAAAAGAATCGGATACGAGCCCACGTAGTTTAGTTCGAGCATGAAAACAACAAAAGTAAATTTCACGTAATCGCCCGACTTTTTGGTTAAAGCTGCCGTAAAACCATAATTTTAAGAAATTTTAGTTTGTACTCAGTAGTATGTAGTTGTGCTCATTTACTGATAAAATTTAACATAACGTATACTTTAAGGTGTTGTCTTTTAGAAAAAGAAAATGATAGTAACATCCATACAGTATGCGTTTACCATCTTAAAATAAACGGGTTAAATCGTACCACTTCTCTTTGACAATGTTACCGGGATTTATTCCTGTTGGGCTTTCTAGGTCCAGCCGCGGCCCATGGTGATAGTGAAACAGGGCAGGCCAACATCTCTTTTCCTGATGGCGTATTCCCTGTCGCTGGAGGCCTGGACACCCATACGAGAAAGCGGATTCCACTTTCCACCACGCTCCCCCACCAAGCGGATAGCAGTAGTAGTATATCCGAATCCCATGGGACACGTACCGTACGAATTGAGTTGTCCCTGGGCCACCTGTGCGGCACAGCACGAGTGCGGCCCAGTCATACACAGTAGACCACCCGCCAGCGTGCCGGTGTGCCGCCACTCCAAGCAAAACAGCTGCCCCGCACGCGGCTCACCACGTCTCCCGTCTCCCGGCCCCCGGCCCCGGGCCGTCGCTGCGAGCCCTCCACGTTGCCACGCATGGCCGCATGGCAAAGCAATTGCCCCCGGGCGTACGTGAGTGAGACGCCGAATGGCCGGTGAGCCGCGTCCCGCGTGGTGCCGGTGCCGGCGTGAGGCTGATCCGATGGGGAGCGGAGCTTTGTTCCGCGTCGACGTCGTCGGTGAACGCGCGCGCGCGCGAGGCGGGCGAGAGGGAAGCATATGGCCACGTCCCAACCGCGGGAGACGGCGATGCTCGACCAGTCAACCGTCGGCGCGCGCGTCAATGCCCTCCCGCCGCCGCGGCTGCTTTGCGAACCAGCTAGCTCCCCCCCTGACTTCCAAACCACCAAAATTTTAAAATATGGGAATCGGATCGACCGATCGACGACGACCCGTTCCTTCTCCCTTAGCTATAGCTCGTCACGTCTCACACCACCACTCACTTTCTCAAGAGTTGGACGTTACCAGCCAGAGGTCCATAGCCTAGCAGCTAGGATTACACTGTAGTACACTGCTACTTTTTTTCGTTTTAAAAAAAATTAATTCTAGCTACGAATCTAAACACGTATGTGTCAAGATTTATAGCTAAAATTAAATTTTTTATAGGACGAATGATGTACGACCTATAAACGGATAGGCACACCACTGACTGGTCGATCGGTCCATCGAACTGGTGTTCTCTTCGAGTCCTCTATCAAAAAATGGGCATGCCAAGTCGTCGTTCAGTTCAACCCGTCGCTACTCGATTCGCTAGCAAGCAAGCTACAAGTGGGTTCCCCTGCAACTAGTGATCAGTACTCCTAACACCATCAGGCTACAAACATGGACAGCATCAGTATCAGAGTACTAGATCAAACCAAAGGCTGGTCTTAACTAGTCATCACAGGCACATGCACACCAAGCAGCGAAAGGCATTTGGACCCAGCAAAGCCAATCCATGCATTGATTCAGTCGCAGAGATAAGATAGGACGAACCCAAAAGGTTAGCGAGGGCACAATGATTCGGTTGCCCTTCAGGGCAGGCGCCACATCCGTCCCAATGATTATGGACGAGTTAGTTCGCTGTTTTGGCAGCCAAAATAATGGCGACGCTACTCCTTACTTTGTCCCTCTATGATTGAGATCGATCGTACATTCTACACTGCATCCTGCCATGCACGGTGATCTGATTGAATACATAGAAGCGATCCCGTGGTAGAGTTTCATACTAGTACTAGTACTGTTTATAATGGATTTCCTTGACATTGATTGATCAAAAGTATAAAACGAAACTGATCGAGTATGACACGATGACATGACCATGAATCCATTATGATGAGTGCGGTAGCACTGTCAACTTACTTGAGTGATGATCATTAGTCCATTTCGGGCCAGCTCTTCCAGTTCCAGTACTCAAGTAGTGCAATTTATAGCGGCATCTTCGATGCTCTCTCATGTCCGGTTTCTTTTGGGGCGCTGGATCTTAGAGAATTCATCTAGTTACTCAAAGGATCCTAAATTAAATGATCCGGTAATAAGAGCAAAATTAGCTGAGCATTGTAAACCCATCAGCAGAAAACTTCTTTTCAGGTAAGTCTGCAAAAGACGAGAGATACCATCATTAAGACATTAACACAGTTCTAAAGAAACAGCTCACCTACCATTACCAATCTTGTGATCTTGTATTCAACATTTACCTTCCCATCCACCAATCCACGCGGATCACACGTGTGTATACCACAAATAAATGCCAAATATTTCGGGAGGCAGGACAAGAGTGCTTCACCAAGATCAGAACAACAATTGAGCACTCGGCTACGTAACATGCATCCATAATTGATGATTTTCCACATCATGACAAAAAGAAAACTTGATATTCACACGAAGATGTGGCTTGTTTTTACACAGGTCAGGCACGCAAAAAGTCACACCGCCCAGAGGCGAAGTAGACTAGTGGCCAGGCCAATATGTTGATCAATAGATGCAATTTAATTTCCTTCTGTTGATTGCCATTTCCCCCTCTGCAATTTCTTCTTTTGTTATCTGTTTCGTGGACTAACGAAAACTTCTGCCAAGACGGCAAGAACTGTGTGACTTTCAGTGCCACCATATTGACATACAACTACATGAACTCTTGTTGCTGGCAGCTAGACTTATGGGGTGTTTGGATTAGGGACTTAAATTCTAGTCCATGTCGCATCGAATGTTTGAGTGCTAATTAAGAGTATTAAACATAGACCAATAATAAAACTAATTGTATAAATGAGTGCTAATTCGCGAGGCAAATTTTTTAAGCCTAAATTAATTTATAATTAGCACATGTTTACTGTAGCATCGCATAGGCTAATCATTGATTAATTAGGCTCAATAGATTCGTCTCGCAAATTAGTCCAGGGTTATAAAATGAGTTTTATTTTTAGTCTACGTTTAATACTTTTAATTAGTATAAATATTCGATGTGACAGGGACTTATTTTTAGTTCCATCTAAACGGGGCGTTATTACTAAACCGAAGTTATGGGAGATATGATTAGTCAAGCAAGAAACCTCGTGTGTCGCGTGTGCGCGCGTGCGGCCCAAGAGCATGGGAACCGGACGGAGAGGAGGAGGGGAGGCGAGGAGATCTGGAGAGATTCTCGTCGCGGATCGGGGACCCTCTCGCGCGTAAAAAAATAACAAGAGAAGGTTTGGGTTGCTAGCTTTGCTTGGCCCTCGGCACGCACGTCGATACCGGGTCCAGGCCGGCGACAGCGACGGCGCGGACGCGCCAGCCAGGCGGCGATGTGACCGGAGCCAGACTTTTCGCCACGTCAGTGCTCCGCCGCGACCGTTCTCGATGGCACCGATCTCTGCAACCGCATCGCTGGTGATGCGTGTTTGACTCCCTAGTAAACCCAAGTAACCAACCATCGGTAGTTACCCGCGAGGCTGAAGTGCCTCTGTCACTGTGGTCGTACGGTTTCATGTACGCATGCTTCAGGAACCAGAGTTGATCTGGTCCATTGTAAACTTTTCGCCATGACCATGAGGAAAGCTACGGCTTTTGGGGCCCCGTTCTTTTCTTCTTACATATTATAAATTACCGCTTACTAACTTTTATATGGTACAAATTTGTACAATTTACTATATATAAGTTTTTAATATTAGTTTTTTCTTTCAAAAACACAGTATAAATATATGGACTCATAATGCAAGTATACTCACTTATATGAATGCTCACGCACATACCTGAGCACTTTCGAAAGATTGTGTCGATATATTTTGAGATTGACGAGTCATCATCATGAGCGTCTCGCTGTCGACAAATACATCGTTTATCACTTAAAAATAATAAGGTAAATGTGAGCACCGCTGTCAAGTTCCTTCATATAATACCATAAAATATAGCAAATGGATTTGATACAATTTAATATTATGAATTTGAAAAGGTGTCTAGATTTGTATTGGATTGCTATATTTTGAAAAAAAAAATGGTCAGTGTACCATCGGATATTATCACAAAATCACATAATCTGCCATCTAAGTCATGCATTAGTTATGTTGCGTGTAAAATTGTCTGCATGTACTTCTACAGTGTGTAGTCAGCTATCAGCGCTATGTATATTTGTTGAAAAATACACACAGGTGACCTGTCAGATAAAACATCCTCTAGCAGAAAACAACGTCTCTCCTTCCATCTGTAATTTTCACTTTCCAGTCAAATAATGTGATAGGAGACGAAAGGCATAAGCATCGCATAAGTCGAGTAGTCATAATGTTGCTGAGAGCAGGGGTTGGAATATGCCGCTGTCGAGGTAGAACTTGAGATGCAAGCTTGTGGTCTCTGAAGAATCCTGTAAAATCAGGCGATGCAAGATTCCTGACGAGCGACCTAGTAGCTGTAAATAGTCAGTCTTTTTCTCTGAATGTTCGTTATATTCCTATGCATCCTTCTTGGAAACAAAATTGAGAATTCAGTACTTATCTTCTCTTTTCCCGTAGTGTTTTCTTTTCTCACCAACCCTCATGACTTTTCGATCGAAGTAAAATTCGTCGGGCGACTTTAGATTCTCTCCCGGTAATGTTTGATGTTTCCACCACGTGTAAACCTGACACGGATATATCTACAAAATCTTGAATTCAGTTTCTCAAATACAATATTCTATGCATCTTAGAATTTTTATTGCTCCCCCATGTGTCATCACATCGAGATTCTAGGGCATACATCTCACCTGGAAATGTCCCATTTTGATTTCTCAATTTTGTTGGATTCCAATTATTAAAATATCCTGCTCTGTCAGGTTTAGGTGGCACCTGTCGAGTTTTTAAAAATAAAAAATCGTGTCATTTTCCTGGAATAATAACTAATTTGTCTATTAGTAAACGACAAGAAAAAAAAGAATATATGTACCTATTAATTAAAACAGTTTAATGAATCGGTGACCTCTGCAAAGACGTAAGTGAGACATTTAGAAACCTTATCTTTCTACAGAGTTATAGCCTACTAAATCCTAAAACTCAACATGCAAAGATGTCACATCATCATTCATTAACAATTATTACATTTTAAACATCATGCAAGCATGTTATATTAACTATAATTCTATAATTTATTCAATTTTAGAATTTTAAAATACAAACATGTTAAATTATCATCTCACATAATTCATATAATATTTCAACATATCTCTTCATCATTTTTTATAATATCCTATATATCTATATATATCTATATAGTCCATCCTATTATTTTTCTTTTCTCTCGTTAAGTCATATCACATCAATTATTTTTAGTCTTTAGATGATTAATCTATGATCCAAATTATCTTTTTTTTCTCTCATTAAGTCATATCATCTTAATTGTTTTAACCTTTAGATGATTAATTTATGGTCCAAATTATTTTTTTATAGTTCATCCTTACTTAGTTAATGTTATTTCTCTCTTTTCTCATTAAGTCATATCATATTAATTATTTTTTGCCCTTAGATGATTAATATATGGTCCAAATTATCTCCCTCCTTATCTTTTCTCATTAAACTATATCACATTAATTGTTTTTAGTCCTTAGATGTTAATCAATGGTTTAAATTATCTTTCTCCTTTTCTTCTCTTATTAAACCATATCATCATAATTTTTAGTCCTTAGTGATTAATCTATGGTCCAAATTATTTCCCTACTTTTTTTCTCCCATAAAGCCACGTCATTTTATTTTTACATTTGAATCATCATTCTATATACTTTTAAATTATTATAAATCACATCAACTTATGTAAGCTTTCACATTATTTCTATTTATTTATTGTTATCATATTAAACTCCTGCGGTAATGCGTGGTGTTTCACATAGTTTATTAGGCATGAGGTGCAATTCCCTTCCACAAGTTCAGCAAGTCTGTCAAATATATACAAACAGGAGGAGTTAATGACACAAGTTGTACAGAAATATGGACTTCCATTTACCAAATTCTGCACTTAATATGTAACAGAAAGAATTAATGGTCCAAGATTTAACATTGCTGCTGAAATCTGCTAAGAAGAATCAGAGAATTACACTAGAAGGTTGTCAACATCTGAGAACAACAATTTGAAGGGAAAAGACTGGTAAAATGCCAACCATCCTTGCTGACTACTCTAGTAGCTAGCTCCATGACTGAGATTTGCATAGAAGAATTAAGGGACCCCAAGAATTAAAGAGGTACACTAGAAGATCGTCAACATCTGGTAACAGCAATTCGAAGGTAAAAGAGAGTGGTAAAATTAATGCCAAACCATCCATTGCCGACTGGTAGCTCCATGACTGAACTTATCTTATGCAAAGCGACGTATGAAATCAGGAATTAAATAAATCACTGCTATTAGCAACATACTTTTCAGGGTTCAAATAATATATGGACGCCTCTTTGGAGAGATGGATTACTTTTTTGCATATGGTTCGCCCATCATTCTCCTGTAGCTTTCTACCATTTGTTTTTCCCCGGCATGTAGCTTTCCAACATGAAGTACACATCCGTGCTTATCCCTTTCTATTATTTTTTACATCCTGTCACACAATCAGTAGCCAGACAAGTTATCGAAAAAAAGAAATGCTAATAACTACGTGGAACATTTACTGTTTTTTTAAGTATAGAAAAGAAAAAGGAAATTAAAGCTCCCATCATAAAGATCTCAAGATCCATTTGGGAAAATGTAGAAAATAGTTCGATATCTTCTAGCAGAAAAAGGAAAATTAAGTTTTTGCATTTCAAATGAGGCATTGGTGAAAGAACGAAAAAATTCCTGGACATATTTTCAGAGGGCTTAAAGAGTTAGCAACGAGGAGTAATGTTTGAAAAAAGAAGAATACAAAACTATATGAAAATTTACTATATCTTTAGAAAATCATGAAGTTACGATTTTATGAACACATATTCGGGAAAGAGAAATACCAACAAATAAAAAACTGCCAAGAAAAAAAAACCTTGGTTTGGTCACTTGTATCTCTCCTTCCATATATACCTTGGTTTGCAGTCTTAACTTTTACATGTGCTAATTTTCAACCTGGCAGTTGATGATGGATATATCCTTGTACGTTTATCTCAACAAGGTAGCGTATTTCTGGGTGACTTTTTGACTACATGATACATACATCAGTTTCAAACCTAAACCTGTACACGTAATCTCTCGTCCAGTGCTAAATAAGTCCAGCAAAAAGGTTAAGCTAGAAAAGCAGCTGGTTTGGGGGTCTGAAAGGCACAATACCACACTGATTAAAAGGCACAACCACGTATCAACCAGACCCGCTCCGGTATACCACCGCCCACGCGTCCAACCCCTCTCGACCGCACGCAATTTCCAGCCACGGCGCGTCGGCTACTCGCTGGTCTCCTCTCTGCTCTGCTCGTCGACTGCCACCACCATCTTGGGCAGTTCGGCTGATACAAGAAGCGAGGGGGAGGTAGGAGAGAAGCCCACCACACGGTGACCCCATCGGCCATCGCGACATCTTCTTCTTCTTCTTGCTTGGTTGGTTGCTCGCTCTCTCCGCCAAAAAAGAAAGTTTCTCTCCTTTGCTTGTCTTGGCGTTCTTGGATACAGACAGCGAGGAAAGTCGCCCATTTTCGTACAAGGAGTAACAGGTTAAGAGGAGGCAAGCGGAGGAGGAAGCTACTGGAAGTGTAGTAGAAGAGGAGAGGGGAGGGAGGGAGAGGAGTGTGGAGTGTGCCCGCTCTCGCAAGCGGCCAAGCGCGATAGATTGGTAGACAGATAAATCCTGCAACTGCGATACGATTCCGTCACCGAATCCCTTGTTTCCTTGCAGCAATTTGACGCCGCTAGGGCGGTGGTTTGTGTCCATGGCGGTCTCCGGTGCGGCGCATTGAGCCCGCGTGCGAGGGGGCATGGATCTGGAGGCCGCGCACGGCGCGGCGGCGCCAGGGAAGGTGAGCTCCTCGCTGGGGTTGTTCGATGCTGTCGCGCGAAAGATTTGAGCCTCTTCTCCTCGGGTTTCATGGTTTTTCTGACTGGTCGTTGCTTGAGTTGTTGGGCGGCAGCAGAAGAGGAGGAAGGAGTCATGGGGCGCGTCGCTGCTGCTCGCGTACCAGAGCCTCGGGGTGGTGTACGGCGACGTGGCCACGTCGCCGCTGTACGTGTACAAGAGCGCCTTCGCCGGCGACGACATCCAGCACTCGGCGGGGAACGAGGAGATCTACGGCGTGCTGTCCTTCGTGTTCTGGACGCTGACCCTCATCTCCCTCGTCAAGTACGTGCTCATCGTGCTCCGCGCGGACGACGGCGGCGAGGGCGGCACGTTCGCGCTCTACTCCCTCATCTGCCGCCACGTCCGCGCGGGCCTGCTTCCCGGCGGCGGCGGCGCCGGCGACGAGCTCGCCGCGGGAGGGCGTCGTGACGCTCGGGCCATGTCGAGGCTGAGGGCGATGCTGGAGAGGTACAGGGTGCTGCAGAGGCTGCTGCTCCTGTTCGCGCTGCTCGGAACGTGTATGGTCATCGGGGACGGCGTGCTCACCCCTGCGGTCTCTGGTTTGACCTCTCCCATCTTGGTCTTGGGATGCTTGGTTGCTTTGGCAGTCTACTATTGCTGCTGTGAATTGTGATGATGCTAATTATTGTGCTTTGATGCTGCCTATTCAGTGTACTCTGCGGTCTCAGGGCTTGAGTTGTCAATGGAGCATGAGCATCACAAATGTAGGTTAATTGTTTCTTTTAGTTTGATATATATTGACCACTGGGAGTAGAAATTGGGAGTTTACATATTGATTTTGGGAATTGTTGATTCTGGTCAATTTAGGAGTTGACAACTATTTGGTATATGGCTGGTATTTGTTATGTTTTTGTTCACATCCATACATACGAGATGCTTACTGTTCCAGTGATGTAAATGTGCAGACGTACAACTTCCTGTGACGTGTGCGATACTCATAGGCTTGTTCGCGCTGCAACACTATGGCACACACAGAGTTGGATTTATCTTTGCGCCAATTGTTTGTGTCTGGCTTCTCTGCATAAGTGCTATAGGGGTGTACAACATTGTTCACTGGAACCACCATGTGTACCGAGCCCTCTCACCATACTACATGTATCAGTTTCTCAAGAAGACCCAAACAGGTGGTTGGATGTCACTGGGTGGAATCCTTCTATGTGTAACTGGTATGGATAAGCTAGACTATTGCCTATTGCCTACTCTTTGACTTTTTGACTTTGGTTGAATGATGATGGCAGAGAACTTAGTTTCTTTTTCATTGTTATAACTGCTAGGTTCGGAAGCTATGTATGCAGATCTTGGACATTTCTCACAATCGTCAATTAAGGTATTAGATTTGAGATGAGCATGTTGCGATATATAATACAGTGACTAAAATAGTACACTACATGGTTTACTGTAATTTCCCTGCTGTCTAATATTTCATTTCTTGCTATTTTCTTCAGGAGTAGTAATCATTATAAAACTATATCAACCTCTTGAATAAAATAATCTCTATAGAAAAGTTAAATATTGAACGTGAAAGACTCCACTGATTATCTGGTTCATTCAAAAGCTTGACTAATTAACCTGATTAAAGGCATATCTATGTTTTCTTCTGTTGCAAGGTGCTCGGTGTGTACTTTTCCTAGATTTAGGAGATAAGAAGAAACAAAGTCACTTCATCATTTCTTTATTTCTTGCGCATGATTACTAACTTACTATAGTCTGTATTTTTTATGCCCAGTGAGTCGGTGAACTCCTCATTCCTATATTTCATAATGTTCCATCCTTTAACTCCATGATCTTTGTATCTTGACATGTGCTTGTCATTCTTGAACTAAATCATTGATTATCTTCAGTTTCTTATGTTATCTCTGCTTCCAACAGATTGCATTCATATCCGTGGTTTATCCAGCTCTAGTTCTTGCTTACATGGGACAGGCTGCTTATATCTCACAACACCACAGCTTTGAGAATGCTTATCATATTGGATTCTATGTGTCAGTACCAGGTACTCTCTTGGATTGGGCTTTTGTTGTTTGTACTGTTCACAATAAAGTAATTGACATGTATAGCAACTGCATATTCTGAGCATTGATTTATGCAACTTTGTCTTCAGAAAAACTTAGATGGCCTGTTCTGGTGATTGCTATACTAGCAGCTGTGGTTGGGAGCCAAGCAGTCATTACTGGCACCTTTTCAATTATCAAGCAGTGCTCTTCATTAAGTTGCTTCCCTGGTGTGAAAATTGTGCACACATCCTCTACAGTACACGGTCAGATATACATACCTGAAATCAATTGGATCCTGATGATACTCTGCCTGGCTGTTACTCTTGGCTTCAGAAACACGAAACACTTGGCAAATGCACAAGGTAAGACAAGTTATACATATAGTTATTTCTAATGAACATTGATTGAGAAGCAGCTAGTGCTTGTTCTCACTGTTTCTCCTGAACTTTCTTGATACAGGTCTCGCGGTTATAACTGTTATGCTTGTTACCACTTGTTTAATGTCACTGGTCATTGTGCTTTGCTGGAACAAAAGTATCTTCCTTGCGCTCGGTTTCCTGCTTTTCTTTGGCACAATCGAAGTACTCTATTTCTCAGCTTCCCTTGTCAAGTTTCATGAAGGCGCATGGGTCCCAATTACCCTCTCCTTTATATTTATGATAGTCATGTGCGTGTGGCATTATGGCACTATAAAGAAGTATGAGTTCGATTTTCAAAACAAGGTTTCAGTAAACTGGCTCTTGAACCTTGGGCCTTCATTGGGGATTGTTCGCGTTCGAGGCATTGGCCTGATACATACAGAACTGGTATCTGGAATTCCAGCCATCTTCTCCCACTTCGTCACTAATCTACCTGCATTTCACCAGGTTGGTCATCATAAATTCATAACCTTTCTTTTCACTCGACTATTTAACTTCTAGGGTCCTTAAAAAGTTGAATTTCCCATCAGGTACTGGTTTTTCTGTGTGTTAAGTCAGTTCCAGTGCCACATGTCCAACCTGAAGAACGGTTTCTCGTGGGTCGCATTGGTCCAAAAGAGTACAGGCTATACAGGGTCATCGTGAGATATGGGTATCGTGATGTGCAGAAGGATGACCTAGAGTTTGAAAAGGACCTAGTCAGCAGCATTGCAGAGTTCATCCGCAGTGGGGATTCTCACCACAATGGTGTTTTGGAGGACACGGACAAGTCGTGTGAGAAACTGTCTTCCATCAGTAATGGCATTCCAATGTGGGAGGAGGATGGAGAGGTCGATGCTTCAGCTTCCCCTCATAAGGAGACAAATACACAGATCATATCACCAAACCGAAAGAAAGCAAGGTTCGTGCTGCCAAAGAATGCCCAGGTGGACAGCGAAGTGCGCGGTGAGCTGCAGGAGCTCATGGATGCAAGGGAGGCTGGAATGTCCTTCATCCTAGGACACTCGTACATGAAGGCGAAGAGCGGGTCTAGTTTCATAAAGCGAATCGTGATAAACTTCTTCTACGAGTTCTTGAGGAGAAACAGCCGCGGACCGTCTTATGCTGCTACCATACCTCATGCCTCCACACTGGAGGTAGGAATGGTCTACCAAGTCTGATAGTAGCGGCAGCTGTATAAAGCTAGAGATGAGATCTCCATCTGTATATATCACTTCATGACGACACCGCTAACCTGAAGGTGGCAGTTGATGTTGGAGCACCTCATGACCCAGCCAGCCAGTTGCAAATCTTGGGAGAGCCAACAGGGAGTGTGCATTTTTGTCTGTAAAGCCTTCTGTTGAGTTGCTCCGTGTTGTTTTTTCCTTTGTGAAGAAACCTTTCGCTGTTGTGGATGCCACTGCGAAACTGGGGAAGTGTAAGTCTGTAAGAGCGACTAGCAAGATAGCATTTTTGTTGCTTTAGCAACTTTGATAACTTGTCTAAAATGGCAGTGCATAGCCGGCATAGCCAAAGGGAAGTCTTGCGTGTCCTCGGATTTAGCTGTAGCTTCGTTTTCCCTGTGTCTTGGGCCAAGCCCGACAGGCCCGACGGGAAATCGAAATCTGCAGTTATAGCCATCCGCCCTCTTTTGTGAGGATTACTGGATTACAAACTTGTGCACATGTGGAAAATCCCAACAAAAATGTAAATTACAAGTTAAAAGCACATTCTCCTAACTCACTGCCAATTAGCCACATGTATACACTTTTTAAAATTTGAAGTTCTTTTTACATTACACTCATTTTCAGCGTAAACATGAGCGCATTCATGCACAGAATTTTCCAAAATTTTAAATATACATACTTCAAAGTGCATACACAAATAACCTGCATGCTTTTCTTTCTCGTAAGAGTATATGCTGAAGGATTCCAGACAGAAATCTAGTTGCTGACCCCTCCAACAAACTGCGCGCAAATCGAGGCGTCAATCATCTCTAGCTCATGCCTTGTGGGCTCTATTCTATATGTCAGTGCGGCCCACTTTTGGCCCTTAGCTTACAGCAGCCTTCTGTTCATTCAGCTCCTCGGGCCCCGTTTGCTGCACAGCTTCCCTGCTTCCCTCTTCTCCTCGTCGCCAATTTGCTGCTACTATAGATTCGCTCCTGAAACTTGCATAGCTTTACTACTCCGAGTAGTTTTCACGGTATAGCCTTGTATTGGCTCTCCTAAAAGAAATAATAAAGACTCTAACTATTAATTTAAAATTTTATTTTTCTTATTATTCTTTCCTTCTTTTAATCTCATTCAACAAGTTTCTATTTTGTAGGGGCTACGAGTTATTGCTAAGCTATTATTAACATAGCAATGATGTATTACCTCTCCTCTTTCTTTTTTTTTATATGTCAGCAAATATTTATAGTTAACAAGACCATATTGATGATCATTGTGCATGCCATAAACAACCATTGTGTGACTTTGAGATCGTGAATTTCCCCAAAAACTCCTGGAGTGGACCTGAACGACATTGCCTGGATGAACCGACATGTACAAGATTTGGAATAAAAACGTTCGAATTACGAAATCTTGCATCTGATCTGGTACACTGGTACAGGTAACGGTACAATACACTCTTGGAGTGAACCAACTTGGCTAGTCTTGGATGTCATGGCAACGTGGTCTTTCCCTTTCTCCAGATTTTGCCCCCACAATGGCCAAAGAATACTCGCATTGCATCGAAAGTGAATGAATGAATGCCCTTTTGATCTTTGTTTCAGCGTTCACCCTTTCCAGGCTCAGCTAGCTGCCTCGTCGCGACGGCGAAGACGACACAGGAAAAGGCAGCGTCGCAGGCGTTTTTTCCGGCGACGTGAACCCCATCCCTCGCATCGTCACGTGGCACGCACCCCTCACCAAATTCACCATGCGCGCGCGCCCGCGAGAAAGGAGAAATGGAAAGCCCGAAAGGACGGCAAAGCGAAGGCGACTTGGGTTGGACGGAGGGTGTGTGTGATGGTCGCCATGAACGACAGAACGTGAGAGGGATTGGGGAAGAAACCTCGTAGGTTCGTACAGATCTCGTCGTGTCGCGGACTCGCGGTTCGAGCAAGGTAGTACGGTACTACTACTACTACCAGTTGCTAGCTCATGTGTACCCGGTGCATCTGGAACATTCGAGAAGGAATCAATCTACACCTACGTTTCTGCAGTGGTAGCAGTACAGTACTAGGAGTACTTGAGTTTCAAATCAATATCAAAGCACGAGGTGAAGTGAAGATGATTTTTTTCTTCAACTCTCTCTTTCATGCGGTGGGGAACCAGTGCAGGCAGCTGTGCAGAGGCAGCAAAAACTAGTGTGGCACTACACTACTAGCAGGAACATGGCCGAGAACAGGGAGGCCTTGAAGCGTGTGAACGGTTGGCAAAAGATGGGCAGCTAAGCAAGCACACAGGCGCAAGCGTGGAAAACACCCGGGCTTTTTTTTCCTCCCCACTTGCTCCGACAAACAAAACCGTGCAGTATCAAAGCAAATTGCTACTACTAGGTGTTGTGTGTACTGGAAATTGCTGCAGTGTCTCCCATCAGATCTCCAGGGTCTGGAAACAGTATGGGTCTGATGAAGACAGCGAATGGTTAGTGAGCTAGTCCACTCCTCATGATTCAGACGCCTACTTCTGTATGGAGTGACATTCAGATATGATATGTCAATTTTCTGTTGTTTACTTGCTTACCAACCTCATCGTTTGCCTTATATAAGATCAGTTGTTGCCAAGATTTAAATTTTAAAACTTAACTTTTAAGTTAATTAATATATTTTCAATATAGTTTTTTTTAAGTATTGACTTTTAAATCGCTAAAAAATATATATAAAAGATTTACTGTTGTTAATAAACCGTTTTAGCTTATATTTAGTTCATGGTCAACCGACGAGACTCTGCATGTACATTCTTATTTCCACATATACATTCCTATATACATTCCTGCAGCTGGCAAAAAGATCAGCATGATTTAGCACTCCTCAATGCTTGGGAATGAGATGCGCACTCCCATTTTAAGCTATACCCCTACTCCAGATTGCACACTGCATTGATTTAGAAATCACCTTTATTAAATGAAAAGCCGTTTTTCAGGTTCCACTAATGAAAAAGGTGGTCTAAAAAAAGAGAGATGATACTAGCATTAGACGGAATGTCCAATGCACACTCCTACCGTGACCCTCCTCTCCACGTAGTCTTCACGCTCTCTCGCCTAAAACCCCCATATTTAGTAGTCGAGTGTGGAGATAGATAGAAGCAGGAGCAGCGAACACCACCGCGCTTGTCTCTTTCTACGCGCCTCCCTGAGCTCCCTCCCATTTTGATCTCTCTCTCCCCCCCCCCCCCCCCCCCTCCTCCTCTGGTCAAGAAAAGCTCGGATTCTTGGCGGTTTCCCCCACCATTCCCCCCCTCTCCCCTCCTCGATCTGGGCCTCCTCCTCCCCCGCAAGCGTGCGCCTCGCATTCCCACCGAGCGCTCCGCGTGCCTGCGTGCTGCGCTTTGCTGTGCTGCGGAGGATGGAGGGTGGGGGGAGAGGCGGCGGCCCCGTGGTGGTGGCGCTGCTGCTGGCCGCGCTCCTCCTCGCCGCCGTCGCCCCGACCTCCGCGTCGTCGTACCCCGCAAGTGAGCGAGCACGCGTGCGGCCTCCCGGGTTCTCTGGGCTTCTTCCGCTTTTGCGCTCCTTTTGGTGATGGGTGTGTTTTTTTGGTTGCCATTGCAGAGGTGGTGAGTGGGTTCCTCTACAACGCGGCGTCGTCGGTGATGAAGCGGCTGTGGTCGCTCAAATCCACCACGAAGACAGGTGATTCCTGAAATGTTTCTCGCGCTCGTGGAGTTTCTCATCCGGTTCGGTTCTTGGTTTGGTTGTTTGAAGCAAATTTCGCTTTCTGATTGTTGGAAGAGCAGGAAGCGGAGGTAAATCGATGGTGAAGTACGAGGGCGGGTACACCGTGGAGACGGTCTTCGACGGGAGCAAGCTGGGGATCGAGCCGTACGCGGTGGAGGTCACCCAGGGCGGCGAGCTGCTCGTCATGGACTCCATGAACAGCAACATCTACAGGATCGCGCTGCCGCTGTCCCGATGTGAGTGAGCCCCTATCTTCGCTGCCTTCCTAAATTCGGCAGGTGGCAATGCTAGTGCCCAGTGGGATTCTGGCGTTCTGCCAATTAGATGCTTGTCTAGTGTTTGGTAGGGGTGATGCTGATGCTGCGGGTTGGTTGGGAGTCATGAATTTTGGTCCGCCTTGGTCTATCGCTTGATTGCGATGTGTTTGTTAGCTTTCAGTTTGCGACTGCGATGCTTTTTAAGTGCCTTTTGGTTGGTTTATTTGTCTTGATTACCCACAATTTATGTTTACCCAACATTTTACAAAGTTGTAGAAGATTGAGGAATGTTAACCCTTTCAATAGTCTCATCAAGGTGGCGCTATAGTATTCTAGCATTAGAATGATAACCCTGAGATATTGATACTTGAAAGGCTGACTTTGATTAAACATTGTGCTTTATGGCTTACACCTACGCCCGATACCCTGTGACATGTCTTTTCTTGTATGCATCTTCTGAGGCAATGAAATGGAAAATCATGTTTCACATAGCAGCAGATTATTTTCAGCTACACTGAATTTCATCCGATCTTCTGAAAATGGACCAAACAATGCAGATAGCAGACCAAAGCTTGTAGCTGGTTCTCCGGAAGGATTTCCTGGTCATGTTGATGGAAGGCCTCGAGAGGCCAGGATGAACCATCCAAAGGGATTTACGGTGGACGGCAGGGGTAACATTTATGTGGCTGATGCTATGAACATGGCTATTAGAAAGATCAGTGACACAGGTAAGCTAAAATGTCCTGTGGTGGGGGTATTTGCACATGGTTTTGTCTGTTCCCTAAGCATCCTATGTCTGCCTTTTGGTTTTTGCTGGGCCTGTCCAGCATGTAGTTAGCACTTGCATCCAAAGTAACATATGAGAAGAGTAAACCAGCCAGGCAATATGAAGATAATATATTTAGTTTGAGGAAAGCAAATCTGCTTATACCATTATCTCTGCAAGACTGCAAGGCATAAATCTTAATTTTGTTCAAAGCATTTATTTCTTTCCAAACTTATACTCAGGAAAAAGATCCTGAAAACATTTGCTGATACATAGACTTGATGTTAACTGAGTTTGATTTCTTGGTAAAATTAGATAGGCATGCTGCCATCATCATGCACATGTTTGTCTAATTTGTAGTAAATGGGAAGTTCTTGACTTAGAAGTGTTCTGACATTTAGGGGTTACAACTATTGCTGGGGGGAAATCAAGCAGAGGAGGGCACGTTGATGGACCAAGTGATGATGCAAAATTTTCTACTGATTTTGAAGTCCGCTATATTGGCAGTAGCTGCTCCCTTTTGGTGATTGACAGAGGAAATCAAGCGATTCGGGAGATTCAACTCAACTTCGATGACTGTGTATATCAGTATGAAGCAGGTTTTCCTCTAGGTATATCTTCATATCATACCCCGTTCTGTTTTCTATAGACTATTTTTACTTGACCGGTTGACCCATAAAACCTGATTTTGAAGTATTCAAACTGAGTAGATGTTTAAATTTAGTTTTTATCTGAGGGAATGTTGACCTGTACAGTACTTGCAAGTCGCACTAATTACATGTATTTTGTATACTCACAGGAGTTGCGGTGCTTCTTGCTGCTGCGTTCTTTGGTTACATGCTCGCGTTGCTCCAACGCAGGGTTTTAGGGATGGTGTCAACAGAAGATGTAAGTACTAAGTCTCAACATGACAGAATTTCATTGGTAGATTGTCAGAGTTAGATAATAAGGCAAGGGTTACAATGGACCACAGACCTGCTGTAACCAAGCAGGCCACATGAATATGTTGCCATCAGTCTTTTGTCACTCCTGGTACTAATGTCCATCAGATCATCACCCACTGGCCCCAGTCTGCTTCCTGCTTCCTTACTATGTCCACACCTACCCAGGTTTTACCGTCTCATGTGAAAACACACTGATTGAGTGTTCTTAGTGGAATTGGTGGGTAAATGCTAGTAGTAGAAGTTTTGGAGTATAGTTGCCAATTCGGTTAACATTACACAGAACAGACACTTCTACATATCTAGACCAGCTGTAAAATTACAGCTACTACTTGTTTATTGATTTGCTCATTGTGATAGTTGTATAACACACACACACACACAAACCCTAGTAATTCTTTATTTTTGTGCTAGCTTTCTCATGGTGCTAGGCTTGACAAGATTAGTACTTGTCCGCATACACTATCTCGTGTGTTCTTGCAGACAATTGGAGCTACATTGTTTTGAATTCAATTTTTACCATGCAGGAACCTGAGACTCAGACTCCACTAAAAGCTAGCATTGCAAGCATCCCTCCATACCAGAAGCCGCTAAAACCATCTGTCCGTCCACCGTTAATCCCAAATGAGGATGAATCTGAGAAACAAGAGGTTGAAGAGGGGTTCTTTACCTCAATTGGTAAACTCATTGTGGGAGCCAAATCGTCTGTTGCAGAGATAGTTGGTGCGGCCTTTTCCAGAAAGAAGCGTTTAAACATTCATCAGCAGCAGGCTAGAGTACGCTCTTGGCCAGTTCAAGAAAGCTACGCCATCCCGCGTGATGAGACGCCTCCACCACTGGATACAAGAACTCCAACCCCTCGCAAGAACTATGCTTTCATGTCAAAAGAGCCCGAAAAGATCCACCACATCCGGCATGGTCGGTCTCAGTTCAATGGTTGGAACGGAGACGCACCTCAGCAGCAGCAGCAGCAGCAGCAGCAGCAGCAACAGCAACAGCAGCAGCAAATACATCACCAGCAGTACTTACAGCACCATAGGCAGTATTCATCAGGACCGCAAACTTTCTATGAACCAAGCTGTGAGGCAACAAACGAGATCGTCTTTGGAGCTGTGCAGGAGGTAGACAGCAAGCGCCGCGCTGTGGAGATCAAGCCCATGAACCATGGTGATCTGCAGTATGACCAAGATGGGTTGCGGCACCGCAGCAGCTACACCGGTTACAGCAACAACAACTGGTAGATGGCCAGATGTCCTTTTTGCAGCTACATGATTAGATTTACTGCTCGTTAAGGTATTTTGCCGTCGTCGAATTTGTACTGCCTGAAACAGATAAATAGAAATTCAGGAAGTACCGGTGATATGGGCAAGTTGAAAGCTGGTTTTTGCTGGATGAACGTCGTGATCTTAGACCTCTACTGATATATATCTATGTAAATGGAATGTGTTTTTCGCGTCTGAATCTTTTCGCCCGACTGCCTGAACCTGTTCAATTGTTCATTCTGGAGGCATTGTGACCCATTTTCGTTGATGACCGCCGATCGTTGGTCGATGCCCGCGGCGAACTCTTCGCGCCCAGGACGCACACCTGAGCCTTGTTGTCTTGTTGAGGAGGTCGTGTCCATCGTCGGTCTCCCGTCGCGACTGCCTCAGCGTCTGGAGTCCCCGGTGGCCGGAGATCACTGAGATACATCCATGGCTCCATGCAGTACGCCCCCGTTACTGTGCGCGGTGCGCCCTCCTGCCCAGCCGTGGCATTGCGCCATGCCCTGCATGAGCGTGCCAAACCGAGTTTGATATGATCCTGCAAGCGAGGGAGTGGAAACTGGAAGAGCCTTCTCAGTGTCACCTATTCACCTCGTTCCCTGTCCACATAGGCAATTTACTTTCTACATCTACCAACAGAGTAATATGACTCCTCAGAGCACGGCCGGACACTAATCTTTTATAATTAAGATTAAGATTTTATCTCGATTTTGTTAGTTCAAACTACTAAACGATATGTTCTGTACGAAAACTTTCTATATAAAAATTGCTTTAAAATATCAAATACATTTATTTTCAAGTTTATAATAATTAAAACTTAATTAATCATATTCTAATGATTTTCTCGTTTATATGCACCAACTTAATTTTCATCTTCTTTCAAACGCCACCGTATATGTAATCGAATGGCCCGATACAAAGGTGCAAGTGTTCTCCATGGACTGAAATATGGACCGGGAGGAACATGTATTCTAGTAGTATTCTACAGAGAAAAAAACGAACATTTGTATAACAGCTATGCTGCATATGATCAGGACTCCAGGAGACACGACACAATCACAAACCAAGCAATACATTGGTACTTTTACTCTGAAATCCAGGTACAGCATACCAGAAACAGTGGGCTCATAAATGAAGAGGGAGATACAGCAACCGACAATCTAGCTCAGCTCCAGCAGCTAATGCATCCATCATATTGCATGACTTCCCCACATTACAATGGTATCACAATCTAGTTTTGTCGCAATTTTAAGGTTGCCCCATCCTTTAGCTCCAATAATCAGTCATCTCTTCCTCATGGTAGACCGAGTGAAAGTAGCAGCAGTAAAAACTCATTTCCGCCTATCCTTGGCTCTTTTAAGTGTTTTCTTGCCCTTGTTCTTCCACTTCTGGTTGCCTCCTGGAGTGCGGCTCTCCTGAATTTCCCTTACTTTGCGCATCCTGCATTGCAGTGGATATTGATGACAAACCCGATGTCAGGAAAGTTCTAGTAATATGGAACATAAGTATTTGCTAGCAGGCAATTCTAACAAGAAATCAGAGAGTTTACAGTATAATCATGTTTTGGTATGAGATAAAAATACGGTGAGCTTACCTGTAATTCGTAAGATGTTGATCAGATAAGAGCTCATCGACCAATGTTGTCTTGCGCTCCCTCTTTGTCAGCCTACTTGCGAAGAACTCAGATGCAGGCTCAATAACTGTACCAACCTATACCATTACAGAAATTTTCATCATATAAGTTGATTATGAGCAGCCATAAGCTGACATATAACCTAAAAATTGCTGCCCAGTATGACTACTTACTTGGAAGTATTTCGGAAGAGCCTTGGATTTTCCTGCCCTCTTGAAGTGTCTTTTCGGGTCCATTACATGTCTCAGCTGCAAAATGGATGGAAAAAAGAGGAACATTTCAATTAGTACAAGATAGCACTAGTGCAGAGCCAACTTTATACTGCAGTGTGTTATATTGATCTCAACTCTCAAATAAAACAGTTTATCAGATGGAAATATTATCACATTACTCTCCAAAGAAGGCGCAGAACATGGATCCTAGTTCTCTTGAACTACAGACTAGTAGTTAATGTTTTACACATTCTACTGATTCAAGAAAGGAAAATTCTTCTGTTTTTCTTAAGGAATTATTATGTAAAGTTTTTTAGAAAGGTGAATTATCTAAAGTTTAAGAAAAGTACAGAACAAGGACGAGATGCCAATTCTGTACAGTTGCTCTGTTGAATGATGCTGTGAGTTGCTCTACCACGGTTAAATTCCCAAATTTTCAACTATATATTTCCTTCGCACAGAATCGATGTTAGTAACTCCATACCTGCAAAATCTCAAGATCTTTCTTCAGCTCGGGAGTGATGGTCGGAGCCGGCATGTCGAACCTGTAAACCCAAAAGCAGCAGATCATAAGAACTCGCATAAGCTTTCCTCCCTTGTAGTACTGGTAATCAAGAAACCCGGACACATTCAAAGTGCGAGCAACTTACCAGCCCTTGCCGGAGGTGTCCTTGACGTTCTTCCTGGCCAGCTTGTTGGCCTTCCTCGGGTCCCTTGGAGGCACGAAGAGCCCGTCGACGAGCTCGCTCGCGGGCTTCCAGAGAGACTCCTGCGCTCTGCTAGAGCTGGCTCCCGAGTCCTTCTTGCCGCCGCTGGTCGTCGGCAGGGAAGGCAGCTTGGGCGCCCACGACAGGCCAATCGGCGCCGCCTCCTCCATCGCTCCCCTCCTTTACCTCAACTCAGACACCTATCCCAACTCCTGCCTCAACGTTGTTCGAGTACGCGCCGGCGGTGGCAGCGGCAGGGAAGAGAGAGGAAAGCGGTGAGGCGGCGGCGGAGTGGGAGGGAGTCTGCAATGGCGAAGCGAGTAGGTTTAACCGAGAAGGAACTAGGATGCTGGGAGTTTTTGGGCCGTTGGACTGGATATTTTAGTGTGCCCTTGAGAGAAATTTCATGGGCCTATTGCCTCATGGAATAAGTTTACTTGCCTTCCCTCAATTTAAGTCGAGTTTGTTTGATATGCTTATCTCCGATACCATAAATCTTCATCCCTAAACTATAAAGAATAGTGTAATTTGAATCTCATAACAGTATGAATGTATGGTTTTGCTGATGTGGCATCTAATCAGCAAAAAGAAAATAAAATAATATATGGGATCCACATTTAGGTGAGAAGAAAAATATGTGCAGCTTTGCTCTCTTTCTCCCCTGCTGCTTGCTTGCTTTCCGGACGGCGCGGCGCAGCGTGGGCGTGGCCTCGGACGGGCCGGCGGTGGCCATGTGGACGCCGTCGTGTGGGAGGCGGGGGAGCGTGGAGCCTAAGCCGATGCTAGTCCAAGTCATCGCGGATATGGAAGAAGTTCGCGTGGCTGCGGTCGCCGTCGGCGTCACCGTCCCCGCCGCCCTCTGGTGTACGAGGCGGATGATGCCGCTGCAGAGACGCCTCTCCTCCTTCCCCCGACCACGGCGAGGGCGCGGGCGAGTGAGCGGCGACCTTCCTTCCCGGAGGAATGGTGCAGGTGCAGTATAAAAGGGCAAGCAAGCACGCTCCTCCGTCCATTTATTCATACTGCTATACTCGATTAATCGGCGGCACTGCGGCAGTTGGCTATGCTTGCTTGTGACTGCAGTAAAATCATTAGGAAACCTTCCTTACTAATAACGCATCACCAAGGAAACAGCAGAGCAGATCGATACCGAGGTGAAACCACCGTAGGGAAGATGGCAGCAGTGGATGCCGAGGAGCACGAGACGTCGCCGGCACCGGCGTCGAGCGCTCCAGCCATGAGGAAGCGGAAGAGGCCGGGAGCCACCGCCACCGATGGCGCGCCTGCTGCCGCTGACGATGCAGGCGGTATGTGCGACAACGTCCTCTGCAACATCTTCTCCCGCTTGCCGACGCGTGCCGCCGTCGCGTGCACGGCGCTCTCGAAGCACCACCGCCGCCTGCTTCATGTCGCCTCCTCACCGCCGCCACGACGACATCGATGTCGACAGATCAGGATAAGCGCGCCTCACCGTCAGCCTCATCAACTTCCTCGAATCCCGTTGCGCCGGCGCCGACACCATGACCACCACCATGACCAACCGCCTCGAGAACTCCTCCTATGTCCCACTCCGGCCCCCATCGACGTGCTCGCCCATGGACAGGAGGACCTCTCGCCGCCGGTGCAGGTGCAGGTGCAACAGCAACAACAGCCGTTCTGCGGGCTGCGCAAGCGGCCGTGGGGCAAGTTCGTGGCGAAGATCCGCGACTCGACGCGCAACGGCGTGCGCGTGTGGCCGCAAGAGAGCTGCGCGGGCGGCGGCGCAAGTGAAGGAGGAGGGGCGGCAGTTGGAGCGCGAGGCACGAGGACGTGAGCAACGGGAGGGGCTCTGCGAGGTTCACCGGCGCTGGGGGATGGCGGCGGCTTGGGGGGTGTCGCGGCGCCGCGCCCGGTGGGAGGCCGCCTCGGCTTGCGCGAGCAGGAGCGCTGGCACAAGGTGGCGCGCCGAGAACGGGCTTGGACGGCGACATCTCCCGTGCCTAGGCCACTTACATATGGGCCCATATCTTTTCATTTTTTTTCTTGCTGACTAGGATGTCACATCGTCAAAACCACCAATTCATACTATGGGCCCATATTTTTTTTTATTTTTTTTCTTGCTGATTAGGATGTCACGTCATCAAACCACCCATTCATACTGCCATAAAACCTAATTTAACCCGGTTTTGCAAGTTAAGAGGTAAAGATTTTTGGTTTTATGGTTTAGGGATGATAATTAAACTCGACGTAAAGTTGAGGGATGTCAAATGAACTTATTCCTCGCCTTATTGGGTTGAACTTTGAACAGAATGAGCCAGTGTGGGCTGCGTACGTGACTACGTGTCGTCGAGGCAATTTCCTAATTTTTTTAAAAAATATTTACAAAAATAATTTTTCGTTTCAAAAATTTACAAAATTAGTCGCCTCATGCCCTCAGGGACAAAACGCTCTCCCAGAAGGCATTTTATCTGATGTGACAGACGACCATTGTTCCCCATCTAACGGCCGTCCACGGGGATTGGTTTTTTGCAGGTGGTCCCCTTGCCGTCCTCCTGGAGAGCATTTTTTGCGGGGCGGGAGGTTGCCTGCAAAAGGACGGCGAGGGTGGGCTGGTCATTTTGTAGGCAGCCCCCTTGCCGCCCTCCCAGAGGATGTTTTTTTGTTCACAGGGGCCGCCTGAAAAAGGACGGCGAGGACGGCCTGACAATTTTACAGGCGGCCCTTTTGCCGCCCTGTGGGAGGGTGTTTTTTTTTGCCTTATATTTTTCTTGCACTTGTATTTTCATCTGCCGAATGCGTTTAAATTTATATCGAACTGTGTGTTCATATGTATTAATAGGATGTAATAAAAATAGAATTATGGTCATATACATTGATTTTGAAATCGTCGCATTTGTTATGGATTGGACAATTTTCGCGCATCGAACCAGCATGAATATAATTGAAATGATTTTTTTTCTCTCGTTGAAGAACTTGTCATGATAAATTCAGCTTAGTGATTTGTTAATAATATCCACTATCATGCAGGAGATTTGTTCAAGAGAATAAGCATAGTTTAATACGGAACAAAATTTATTTTACATTAGGAAAACATTGCACGATTTCGCATAGGTTGCATCATGTACATACATAGTTGGAGATAGAATTTAATTTGTGTTAGGTATTTACCAAAATATAACTGTGTATTTAGTTTAGAAGGAAGAGAGCGCAACGAAACCACAAAGGGACTTTATAAATCTATGTGAAATAGAGCCAATAGTTTTCGGTTCGTGACACATACACCAGCACAAACCATCAGTACCATTAGCGTTCTTATGATAAGATAGTTAACAAGTGACATACGATACGAATTTGTCCGTCCCAACAAAGCGAGAATGAGTTTTCCTACCGAACCCTTGTACGTCGTTCAACGCGTATTGCAATTTCGTGCTGCTTCAATCATTGGTACTCTATTTGGGTTTCAGCCTCAGTTATTTTTTGGCCATCGTATGTCGGATTGACATTGTCGATCCACAAAGTGAATTCGCATCCTTGGATTGCCCTGAGAAATAAATGTAATTAGTAGGTGAGGGTAGTAATATTATGAAAATTTAAGCGGAATTGAAAAAAAATGTAAGGCTTTGACGTACAACGAAGTCGTTGTCTACGTTGGGACAGACGAAATATCTGCTTCCAAATGTCTCTTCTACAAAGGAGGTAGCAACCTGACATCGATCTCAACAACCGCACTTTGGACACTCGGACCATTTAGATAAGCTTAATGGATTGTTCCTTAAGTCTAAGCTAGCAAGCTGTACTCAACGTTCATACTCCATCCATGTCTGAATGAATTGTGTGGTCGTTTCAAGTTACGTTATCCTTGCACGGGTGAAAGTAACTCTCACCATATCGATCCACATTTTTAAATGACATTTCCTTACGTTTTCCTATCTGCACAATTTTATTAGGACAGATGGCATAGGTAAGTGCATGAAAGTAGTCATGGGTGTTATTGAGAAAGGAATGATACTTACGACGAAATTATCGTCGACAATGTTAGGACACAGAAAGCATCTTTGTCCTAGAGTTTGTTGTCTCACGGACCTTATCACCTGACAAGGATCACCACAACGACACTCTGGACGTCCCGCCATGTGGGGAGTCCCAGGGGATTTACCTGCCATTCTAAGACTTCTGCAGCAATTCGTTGTTTGTGCTCATCCTTTCACCTAAGATAGTCCGATCTTGTTTCACTACATGAATATCAACGTGTTCCATCGTTATGTGGAGTCTCCATATCTACCCACTTAATGAAGTTGCACACCGTATGGTATGTCTGCGATGCATGGTATGATTGTACACAAACCAGTTAGCATTTTATGTATGTTGTACATTTAATTGAATTTGGAACACAGGAATCATATCTGATCACTGTTCGAGCATTGGAAGAATCTCCTACTCCGAATTTCTGCCGTTAGGGATGTGAGGAGTATACATCGATCACTGCAAGCGCACAACGGACAGTCACACCATGGTGGAAATGGACCGACGAAAGAATCGCTTCACCAGTTAAGATGCTCACGAAATGAAGTTTCCATGTTCTCTCAATTTATAAAATTTCAAAAGAAAATATGAAGACTTTGTATTCGTCTTGTTTGTTTTACCAAGGTCCGTCTATATATATAGTTGTTGATGAGAAAACACGACGACTTGGGAGTTTTGCTTAACTCCAGTGTAGGTCCAAATCTTACTTTCGGGTTCAGGGCATGCCAGTTGGTTTGATCCTGCAACCAACAAGATATACAAGAAAAAACGATGTTAGTAAATGATAGCCGATCGACTGGTGGGCCGATGATGTATCGTAGAAACTTAGCCGATGCACAAGTTGAATCGGCTGTAAGGTAGAGGATGCTACTCATAAACTAGATTTAGGTTAAATATAATCATAAACAACTTTTTCTGAACATAATCAATCCTATAGGTTGAACCCAATCGATGCAGCATGACATTGATATTTTTTAAAGTCAATTATTATACAATTATATAACCAAAATAACTAGCCGATGGGTAGATGTCATCAATTAGACCCAAAACAATATTGATCGGCTATAGAGATAAATAATAGGTAATTATTTATTTGATCTTTCTCTTATATGCAAGCAATTACAATAGATCGGACCCAACCGAGACAATGTTAATTGCTTATAACCAAGATTAGATAAATCAATAGTTACATAAACTCGTATCATAGCCGATAAGATATTTTAGGGTATTTTAGGTAACGTATCGGCTAGAACTCCGATACAGCCTTATATAAAAATATCAATCTTGAACAAATATACTAAACAAGTTTCAACCTCGACGGATTAGACCTAACCGATAGCAGCGTAAGATTTGAAACAAGCTCAATATATTCAAAGGATTGATATATTTATATAAAATGATAGATATAATACATCAAGCAATTAAAAGCATGTAAAATTAAACGCGAAACGGTTATACCAGGTAAGATCGACCGAAACTCTGATTCTATCCTTATTGGCAATCAATAGACATGTTAGCTTTTATGATTCTAAGCACGACTTTGTAGGTCAAACCCAATTGATGCAGCACTAAGTATGAGAAGAAGTATAAAGTCTAAACAATCAAGCCATTGACTGATTTTCAAGGTGATAGATACCTTAGTTAATCTAATCCGATGAAACAATTTAGCCGATAGCGGTAAAACCTTAGAAAAGACTTGGCCGATACAAGTAAATTGAGGCATTGAGCTAGATTATCTAAGATATATGATAGCCAGCAGCTGTATGAGATAGATTAGAACATCTAAGACGATGTGCGAATCTACCGATATAAATCGCTGTGACAAGCCATACTTATTATTGGAGATTGAAACCGATGCAGCCTAACTCGAAACAAGAACTTGTCGAGAACTAAAAGTAAAGGGGTGGCGATGTGCCGAGAGTGTGTATTGAACTGTTGTTATTTTCTTTACAAGACCTTGGGCATATATTTATACCCGAACATATAAACCTTGTCCATATCGGACATAACTCAAACGTGCCTAATTACAAAATAAACAAACAAGTCTCTAGGCGGACTCTTATCACGAATTCCTTAAAGGAAACAACTAACTTTTATTCCTAATTAATAGACACAATTGCTATTTCTGGACTCAATCCTTGTTTGGCAATATCTTCGAATCTTCTCCTGAGTCTAACATGAACTCACGTTGCCTGTATCGGCTGACTGAGTCCGACTCTATATCGGCCTATATGGCTTTTGTAGAATCAAATGTGTTTGATTATTATTTTATGTGATGAAACATTGGTGGCTTGCGACATTTTATGTGTGTAATATTGGTTTATTGTGATGATATTTCATGTGATTATATATGATTGATTTTGTGAAGAGATGTGCGGATTTGACTTGACGGTCAGAGCGACCAGGCACGGCCGGTCAGACCACAGGTATGCGTGCGGTCAGACCGGCCAGCCCGCGGTCAGACCGATAGGTTACCTGTTCGCTTTCGGTTTCGGTTTATCTTTTTGGTTACGGATTGTTTCTTCGTGGATTTGACTTCTAAATGGTTTCTATGCGTATGGTTACTGTTGTTATACTAATGCGAGTCAAGTTTGGACGAACTTGTGCTTGGAATATGGTTTCTTTATCGTATGTGTGCAGGTATTGCTTAAGGCCTTGGGATAGTGTTGCCGGTGATGGATCGGAGTCGACTTGGGGGAAGTGGACGTCCAGGGATCAAAAGATCACGTGGGATACTAAAAGGCTAGAGGATAATGCACGTGGAAGATAGAGAATTCATATGGTATACGATAGGAATCGTGTACGTATGGAAAGATGAGTTGAGTTTGGAAGGGAGTCTGAATTCGGGAAGATGGATGGAGATAAGGAAAGAGATGAGTTTGAAGCTTGGAAGAGAGGGTTTCTCATGCGTTTGGGAGTCCAAATTTGTGAGAGATTCGTGGGCTTTGTACAGCCTACTTCATGTATAAATAGAGAGGGAGGGTGTGCCTCCTAGATATTGATTGTGTGGTTCATAAGTTGAGAGAATAGCTAGGGTTTCGAGTAAGGTCGAGATTTTGATGAGGAGTGCTGTTGTTGCACTTTGTAAACACTTTTAGATGCAATAAAGTCGAGAGTTACAATTTATATCTTCGAGTTTGTCATTTACCGGTGTTTTCTGGGTCCCGACGGTCTGACCGAAGGAGTTCGTGCGGTCTGACTGGCGGGAGTGTGGCGGCGGTCTAACCGAAGGCAAGGCGGCGGTCTGACCGGCCAGGAGGGGCGGTCTGACCGACGGATATACGACGGTGTGACCGGCAGTACTTCGACAGCGGTAGTACGATTTTGTTCTTGAGATTGATTTTGTTTTTCTAGATTGGTTTCGTTGGATTCTAGAGGTAATTTGTGATTTGGTTAAAGTTTTGGTTTTCCCTACCATTCACCCCCCTCTAGTAGGTTTGATTACTCTGTTTCGATCCTACAAGTGGTATCAGAGCCTCGTTCTTGATTGGATCTTTGTTGTTTTTCTGATCTATTTGATATGGCTGAAAAGTTTTCAAACAAACCTCATATTTTCAATGGAACCGACTTTGATTATTGGAAGAAAAAGATGGAATCTTATATAACATCTCAAGGATATGACACTTGGCTAAAAGTTGCACAACCTTATGAAATTCCTGCTCGTATTGATACTCCTGCTCTCAAGTTAAATTTTGAAAATAATTGCAAAGCTCGCAATATTATTCTTAATGCAATTTCTCGCTCCGACTTTGATCGTGTTTCGCATCTTGCTACTGCTAATGAGATTTGGAAGGCTTTGAATGATTTTCACACTGGATCTTCAAACATAAAAGAGTTGCGAAAAGATGTTTTCAAAAAGGAGTATATCAAATTTGAGATGACACATGGGGAGTCTTTGGATGATTATCTGGGTCGTTTTAACAAAATTTTGAGTAATCTTAGATCTGTTGATACTTCTTATGATGTTAATTATTCTCAGTCTGAGGTTGCTCGTTACTTTATGAACGGTCTTGATATGAAGGTTTGGGATGTTAAGGTTACTTCGATTCAGGAATCTGTTGATATGAACACTTTAACTTTGGATGTTCTTTATACTAAATTGAAAACTTTTGAGATGAACATTCTTTCTAAGAGGACTGATTCGAAATTTTCTGCTTTGGTGTCTTCTTCTGCATCTTCTTCTGATTCTACTTCAAAGTCGATGTTTACTTCTTTCTCTGCCATGTCCGATGATCAACTGGAGGAAATCAGTGAGGAGGACTTGGTATCGCTTGCTAATAGAATCTCTCGAGTTGTGAATAATGCTAGGTTCAGGAGAAGAGGAGGACCAATCCGATGTTTCGGGTGTGGACAACCAGGACACATCCGCTCTCAGTGTCCCAAGGCTGGAAAGGGTACACAGGAGGAACCAAAGGCTCAAGATGGATCCAAAGACGCCAAGCAGAACAAGAAACAGGCAAAGAACATGAAGATGAGGAAATACTACCAGAAGGCCTTGGATGAAGCTTTTGCAGCTGTGCAAGGATCCAGCGACGTCGAATATTCAGATGATAATGAGGACGACAAAGGAAAAAATATCGCTGGAGTTTGTCTCATGGCAAAGAATATTGCAGATTCTGTTGAACAGAATGAGGTAATAAACGCTCCTAGTGTTGAATACCTTCAAGAAGTAATTGCTAGATTGGTTATAAGATTTCTAAATTTGAAAAGAAGATTAATCAACATGAAGTGGTTATTGATTCTCTAAATGTTGAAAACAGTCGATTAAAATCTCTTGTTTCTGATGATGATGAATGCAAGTCGTGTGTGGTTTTATTTGCTGAAGTTAATGCTGTTAGAGAAGTCAATTGGTCTAATTGCAAAAAACTTGATGTTGAAATTAAGAAATCTAAAAAACTTGAATCTTGTCTTGCTCTTAGCTTTGCCATGAATACTAGATTGATTGATGAGTTGTTTTTAACTAAAAGAGCTTTGAATAAATGTCAAGTTGCTTTGTTGGCTAGCTCTATGTTTAATGTGATTAGCTCTAAAAGGTTAAAACAATCTAGTGCAAAACCTTGCTCAACATGTCTTGCTAGTGATTTGAAACTAAAAAATGCTTTAGCTCGGGTTAAGCATATGGAAGAAATAGTTAAGCAAGATGAAGTGTTTTCTTGTCAAACGTGTAGAAAAAACAAAGGTCTTTTGGATGCTTGTAAAAATTGTGCTACTTTGACTCAAGAGGTTTCTTACTTAAAAAGTTCCTTGCAACGTTTTTCCGATGGTAAAAAGAACCTCAACATGATTTTGGATCAATCAAAAGTTAGCACAAACAATCATGGTTTAGGTTTTGACCCTTATAGTCACTTTTCTAGACATCCTCCTGTTGTTTTGAGCATAACTGAGAAAAGTGAAATTTTGACTAAACCTGATTCTAAACCTCCTGTTTTTAAGTCTGCTGGCATAATGACTTCTTTGAGTGCTTCTTGTTCTACAAAACCTGTTGCTAGTACTAAATCTGTGTTTAATGCTAAATCTGTTGTTAGTACTAAAAATACTATTAATGCTAAGCCTGTTGTCTCAACTTGTGCATCAACTCATCGTGAAAAGTATATCTGTTCTTTTTGTGGTAAACATGGACATATTGCTGGTTTCTGTTTTAGACTCGCTAGGAAACAGAAAAAGGAACGGGAGATAGCTTTTGCAAAACAAAGGTGGCAAAAATCAGTTTTTTTCTCGAGGCAGGCGGTCAGACCGCAGATGGACCGGCGGTCAGACCGGAGCTATACCACCGGTCAGACCGGTGGGAAGCTGTCAGTCAGACCTCAGGTACAGAAGCGGTCAGACCGGCCTTGGGCAAACTTTTCTAACAGGAAACGTGTTGAATTTTCTACTGGTTATGTTCCTGTTGGTTCTGGTCGTGTTTCTCAGTACTGGATTCCTAAATTTTTATTATCTAACCTCAGTACTGAGGCTTCGGCATCTACTTGTGTGTAGGCACTTTTGGCGAGGAGGGAGAACGTGTGGATCGTTGATTCCGGTTGTTCGCGACACATGACCGGTGATAAAAGTTGGTTCTCCTCCCTCATGAAGGCATCAAGGAAGGATTCAATCATCTTCGGCGATGCTTTTACTAGCACGATCACTGCAACTGGATCTATCAAGGTAAGTGATAAGTTTACATTGAATGATGTCGCTTTGGTTGAAAATTTGAAGTACAACTTGCTCTCCGTTTCTCAAATTGTGGATGAAGACTTTGATGTTTTATTTAAGAAAAGTGGAAGCAAAGTTTTTGATTCATCTGGTGATGTTGTGCTTAATGTTTCTCGCTATGGAAGAGTTTTTAAAGCTGATTTTGAAAATAGCGTTTCATCAGAAGTTACATGTTTTGTTGCAAAATTTTCAAAAGATGTGATGTTTTGGCATCGTAGACTTGGACATGTTGGCTTTGATCATCTCACTAGGATTAGTGGTTCTGAACTTGTTCGTGGTTTGCCTAAGCTTAAGAAAGATCATGATTTGGTTTGTTCTCCATGTCGTCATGCTAAGATGATTGCTTCTTCACATACTCCTATATTTTCTATGATGACGGATGCACCAGGACAGCTTTTACATATGGACACTGTTGGTCCAGCTAGAGTGCAATCCGTTGGAGGAAAGTGGTATGTTTTGGTTATTGTTGACGATTTTTCTCGATATTCTTGGGTTTATTTTATGGCAACTAAAGATGAAGCTTTTGAACACTTTAAAAGTTTATATCTTCGTTTGGCTCTTGAATTTCCAAACTCCTTGAGAACTATTCGAAGTGATAATGGTGGTGAGTTTAAAAATGCTACTTTTGAAAGGTTTTGTGATGAAAAAGGTCTTGAACATCAATTTTCATCTCCTCGTGTTCCTCAGCAAAACGGTGTTGTTGAAAGGAAAAATCATTCTTTGGTTGAGATGGCTAGGACTATGCTTGATGAATATTCTACTCCTAGAAAATATTGGGCTGAAGCTGTTAACATTGCTTGTTATATTTCCAATCGTATTTTCTTAAGATCTAAACTTGGAAAAACTTCTTATGAGCTTCGCTTTGGACACACACCGAAGATTTCTCACTTGCGTGTTTTTGGGTGTAAATGTTTTGTGCTCAAATTTGGAAATTTGGACAAATTTGAATCTCGCTCTCTTGATGGTCTTATGTTGGGATATTCTGCGCATTCACGAGGTTACCGTGTACTTGTTTTAAAGACTAATAAAATTGTTGAGACTTGTGAAGTCACTTTTGATGAGGCTAGTCCAGGTACTAGACCCGAAATTTCAGGTACTCTATCACAGGTTCAGGGGGAAGATATTTTTGTGGAGGAAAGCGATGACGAGGACGACGAGGCATCGGCCGATCAGACCGGGGCTGCGGCCGGTCAGACCGGTGGTATACCGTCGGTCAGACCGGAGGCAGAGGAGCGATCAGACCGGCGGGATGGCGATTCTTCGGGAGCTTCGGGTACAGATGCTAATAGACCTCCAGAAGCTTCAACTTCGTCAGAACCAACTACAGAAAATGAACAATCGTCAGATTTGAGTGCTCCACTTCGTATTCAACGACTACATCCTCCGGAACAAATAATAGGTAATTTGGGTGAACGTACTACAAGATCAAAGGTAACGAATCGTGATTTTCATGCAAATTCTGCTTTTACGGCTAATTTTGAACCCAAAGATGTTACTCATGCTCTAACTGATGAATCGTGGATTAACGCCATGCATGAAGAACTTGAGAATTTTAAAAGAAATAAAGTCTGGTTTTTAGTTGAACCTTCTGTTGATCAAAATATTATTGGAACTAAGTGGGTTTTCAAAAATAAACAAAATGAGGATGGTTTAATTGTTAGGAACAAAGCTAGACTTGTTGCACAGGGTTTTACTCAAATGGAAGGGTTGGATTATGATGAAACTTTTGCTCCTGTTGCTAGGATTGAGGCAATTAAACTTTTGTTGGCTTTTGCTGCTTCAAAAGGTTTTAAATTATTTCAAATGGATGTTAAAAGTGCTTTTCTTAATGGCTATATTCAGGAGGAAGTTTATGTAAAACAACCACCAGGTTTTGAAAATCCTGTTTTTTCCAACCATGTTTTTCATTTGTCAAAAGCTTTGTATGGTTTGAAACAAGCACCTAGAGCATGGTATGATAGGCTTAAAAACTTTTTACTTGCAAAAGGTTTTACAATGGAAAAAATTGATAAAACTCTGTTTGTTGTCAAGCATGGTGATGATCAACTATTTGTCCAGATTTATGTGGATGATATCATCTTTGGTTGTTCATCTCACGCTTTGGTTGTGGAGTTTGCTGAAACTATGCGCAGGGAATTTGAGATGAGCATGATGGGAGAATTGACTTACTTTTTGGGATTGCAAATTAAGCAAATACCTCAAGGTACGTTTGTTCGTCAAACAAAGTACACCAATGATCTTCTACGACGCTTCAAGATGGACGATTGCAAGCCTTTGACTACGCCGATAGGAACTTCTACTGTTTTGGATCCTGATGAAGATGGTGAAGCTGTAAATCAAAAGGAATACAGGAGTATGATAGGATCATTGCTCTACCTCACCGCTTCGAGACCGGACATACAATTTGCTGTGTGTTTATGTGTCAATTTCAAGCTTCTCCAAGGGCTTCGCATCGACAAGCTGTGAAACGCATCATGAGGTATTTGAAACACACTCTTGAATTTGGAATTTGGTATTCTACCTCTTCATCTATATGCTTGAGTGGTTATTCGGATGCGGATTTTGGAGGTTGTAGAATTGATAGAAAGAGTATTAGTGGTACATGTCATTTTCTTGGTACTTCTTTGATTACATGGTCTTCTCGAAAACAATCAAATGTTGCTCAATCAACGGCTGAGTCTGAGTATGTTGCTGCTGCTAGTTGTTGTTCCCAGATTCTTTGGCTTATTTCAACTTTGAGAGATTATAATATTGCTTTTGATAAAGTTTCTCTCTTTTGTGATAATACTAGTGCTATAAATATTGCTAAGAATCCTGTTCAACACTCACGCACTAAGCACATTGATATTCGTTTTCACTTTTTGAGGGATCATGTTGAGAATGGAGATGTGGAATTGAAATTTGTGGATACAAAGTTGCAACTTGTAGATATTTTCACTAAACCATTGGATTCTTCTCGCTTTGCTTTTCTAAGAGGAGAATTGAGAGTTATTCATCCTTTTGGCATCATTTGAGGGGGAGAGTTGTTGGCTCTTTGTTGTATGCATATTTTCTTTCTTCTTTTATTTTCTTTTGCATTCATGTTTTAATTCATGCATGGTGTCAAAAAAAATATATAAAAAATGAGAAAAAGAAAAAGAAAAAGATGGATGAGCTTTGTTTTATATCTTAAGTATATTCTAGTGCTTGCTAGCAATGCTTGTTAGATAATTTGATTACTATATTAGCTTGTGAGCATTTTAGTAATTATATGAGCTTTGAATATTGTTTTTTAAGTGATATGATACATGACACATAATTCTTTTACTTGAATTAATGAAATATGCAATATTAAAGCAAGTGCTTAGGTTGACTGATTAATGCTTGTATATATATCTTATGGCTTGTTATTCCTCATGATAATCCTTTTGTTCCAATCACTGCAAGAGTACATACATGCTTTTTATAAAAAAAACAAAAAAAAGAATATCGAATCCTTGGAAACAGTCTTGACGACAAGGACGTATTCGCAGTGAAATAAACAAAAAGGGTGCCGAATCCTTGGAAACAGTCTTGACGGCAAGGACGTATCCGCAATAGTTAACAAGTTCAAAAATAAAAAGCTTAAGGTTCTCTTGGTTATTTTGGGAGAAGGAAATTAACTCGAGACAGAGTATCAATGCCATTGGTTTATATATTTGGGTTTTTCTTTCAGTCTTTGCAGTTGTGAATATGTTGCACTTTAAATCGTTAAAATCATGAATCATTAATGTTGACTTGATCTTAATTATAATCGTTAAGGTTCATGTTTTTACTCTAGTGCATGTTTGTTAATTAGCTAGTCACTTTTTCTACCTTGTTATTGCTATACATGTACTTGAGTTACTTTTGGTATAATGCAACGCTCCTCCATGCTCACGATACATTGATGAACTTATTGTCAAAAGGGGGAGAACAAGGTAACACACACAGTAACACTGTAACACAAAATTGTGCAAAAATCTTCTGGCATGTGTAATGCCTTTTGGGTTGCTTCACAAAACAACATAAACCAATTGATTTTGTTGGGTTTGTCAATGGTTTCATCAAGGGGGAGATTGTAGAATCAAATGTGTTTGATTATTATTTTATGTGATGAAACATTGGTGGCTTGCGACATTTTATGTGTGTAATATTGGTTTATTGTGATAATATTTCATGTGATTATATATGATTGATTTTGTGAAGAGATGTGCGGATTTGACCTGACGGTCAGAGCGACCAGGCACGGCCGGTCAGACCGCAGGTATGCGTGCGGTCAGACCGGCCAGCCCGCGGTCAGACCGATAGGTTACCTGTTCGCTTTCGGTTTCGGTTTATCTTTTTGGTTACGGATTGTATCTTCGTGGATTTGACTTCTAAATGGTTTCTATGCGTATGGTTACTGTTGTTATACTAATGTGAGTCAAGTTTGGACGAACTTGTGCTTGGAATATGGTTTCTTTATCGTATGTGTGCAGGTATTGCTTAAGGCCTTGGGATAGTGTTGCCGGTGATGGATCGGAGTCGACTTGGGGGAAGTGGACGTCCAGGGATCAAGAGATCACGTGGGATACTAAAAGGCTAGAGGATAATGCACGTGGAAGATAGAGAATTCATATGGTATACGATAGGAATCGTGTACGTATGGAAAGAGGAGTTGAATTTGGAAGGGAGTCTGAATTCGGGAAGATGGATGGAGATAAGGAAAGAGATGAGTTTGAAGCTTGCAAGAGAGGGTTTCTCATGTGTTTGGGAGTCCAAATTCGTGAGAGATTCGTGGGCTTTGTACAGCCTACTTCATGTATAAATAGAGAGGGAGGGTGTGCCTCCTAGATATTGATTGTGTGGTTCATAAGTTGAGAGAATAGCTAGGGTTTCGAGTAAGGTCGAGATTTTGATGAGGAGTGCTGTTGTTGCACTTTGTAAACACTTTTAGATGCAATAAAGTCGAGAGTTATAATTTATATCTTCGAGTTTGTCATCTACCGGTGTTTTCTGGGTCCCGACGGTCTGACCGAAGGAGTTCGTGCGGTCTGACTGGCGGGAGTGTGACGGCGGTCTAACCGAAGGCAAGGCGGCGGTCTGACCGGCCAGGAGGGGCGGTCTGACCGACGGATATACGGCGGTGTGACCGGCAGTACTTCGACAGCGGTAGTACGATTTTGTTCTTGAGATTGATTTTGTTTTTCTAGATTGGTTTCGTTGGATTCTAGAGGTAATTTGTGATTTGGTTAAAGTTTTGGTTTTCCCTACCATTCACCCCCCCTCTGGTAGGTTTGATTACTCTGTTTCGATCCTACAGCTTTCAGCCGATGCGTTGCTCTATTTTCGAAAACAATCCTATCTCCTCGAATCCGCTTTGAACCCATCTTTATCCTTGCCTATCTTTATCAAATTTTGCTGTTAACACATGCCCCCCAATTCCGTAGTATAGATAAATATGCTGCAGAATTCTCTTAGATCCGCAAAAATCTAGGGTTTCCATATTTCGACCGTTAAAAGCGCAAGCTATAAATAACAACGGCCCCTGCCTCAATCTTCACGCCGTTAACTTTTACCACCGCTTAAACCATCGCCTGAGCCGCGCACTACTTCTCTCTCATCTCCGGCGGCCACATCGATGACGCAAGCCCCTCCAGCGGTAGCTTTGGCAATTCCTTGGTGATTTCCCTGCTTCAAGCTCAATGGCAACCGTAATCGACATCCCCGTGGTAAGTTCCTTTCAACCTATGCTTCATCGCCTCAGCTCATGTTTACTCTATATCGTCTTAGATCGAATTTTGCTCTAGATCCCCTTTGCCGCATTCATGATTCTTTCCCCCTTTGTTTTTATGAATATAGCACTTGAGAAACCAGATTTTGATTTCTGTTCTTAAGGAACCCACTCATTATTTTCTTGGGCCAATGGGAGATATAGACCCCACTTACTTTATCAATGCTAAGACCAACAGGATTCCGTTTAGGAAAACCAAACCCAATTTAACCGATTGGCAAACAGTCTTTAGATCCTGGCCATTAAACTTAGACAGATGGAGGGATTGGTATAAGAGAATATTGGCTACCAAGCAATCTTTTTGGGAAGAAGTAGGAATAACTCAATGTTTAGCTTTGTCTTTTGCCGATATGAAGAAAGATGAGCCCATGCTGTCATCGGCTTCTTACTTCTGGTCTGATACTCTTAATGCCTTGATGTTCAACCAAGGGCCGATGACTCCCACTCTTTTTGATATTAAGATGCTTACTAGCTTGGATGTAATTTCATCGGCTAATCCTTTCAGCCTGAAGATTAAGTGTGACAATAAACTGACAACCAAGAATGTGGGCGACTGGTCTGGATACATAGCTAAGCACATCGGCATAGGCTCTGTCTCAGATAAGGAACACATCGATTTCCTGAATCTCTGGCTAGAAAGATTTGTATTTTGTGGATCAACCTGTGGTCCGACAGCCAACATGTAACATTTAGCCCAAGCAATATAGTTGAGAGAAGAGCTTCCCCCTTGGAAAATACTTGCTTGAAACTGTGTACCAGATGATGGGCCAAACATCGGCTAGGATCTTGATGGGTAAATCTGTTGGTTATGGTGGCCCCTGGTGGCTAGTACAACTTTGGTTAAATCTATACACCATTAATGTTGTTGAAAGAGCTTCTCTTTACTCATCAAGCTTTCCCTTTGATCATTCTGATGACGAAGAAGCAACCACTCGCCGATGCATGTTTTTTGGAGAAGCAGCATCAGTTTACCCAGGAACAGGACCATCAGCTGAAGCATTCCAAACTTAGTTTTATCACTTTTATGATGGATTTCCTAAGAATACCAGAATCTGGTTCTCCTATGACAGTTACACTGACTATGAGCTCCCAACCGATGTGAGGCTAAATGAGCTCCCAGGCGGGTGAAGGCAGACGGGGACATGAAAAGCATGCATTTTATTGTAGCGGGGTAATGTCACTGTTGGCGTAGAATTTCGACCCGCCTCACAACAAAACGGGTTCCACGTTTCCACGACGGCCTGGGAGGTTTGCTTTACTCCAGTGCAGGTCCAAAGGCTTGCCTAGGTGCGTGTAGGGCGTGCCAGTTGATTTGATCTGCAATCAACAAGATTAAACAAGTAAACCACATTAGAAACGATGGCCGATCGGCCGATAGGCCGATGTTGCATCGTGGGAGCCCAGCCGATAGGGTAAAGCTATATCGGCTTACTTGAAATTATAACATAATAGGATTGGTAAACAGATCTAATCTCATCGGCATATGTCAATGTGTTTATGGCAATTTTAATGGGATCGACCAATGAGGGATGCATGAAGATAAATACACTAGTTAATACTCTAGTGCAAACTTATACAAGCCAATCAGTCAATATAGATATATTAATCACAGAGAAATCCTAAGAATACCCTATAATAAATATATTTTTACTTAATGATTTGCTTGTACAAGTGGCAAATACATGCAAAAACCTAAATGATCACATGCATTAGATAAGACCGGCTGAAACCCCGGTGCTATCCTTAATTATGATCAAAAACAGGCTTTGAGTTAAACCTCGAAACACGACTAAGGTCGATAGCAACTCAGAGTGTAGATCGAGAGTTAACACAAAGAAAATCAAGCTGTTGATCGCTTTTGGGGATGGTAGATGCCTTAGATAATCTAGACGAGCAAACTAATTCGATCAACGTCGGCCATAAACCCTAAAACGAGTTAACCGCTGGCGAGATAGAATTAGAAAATCACATCGAGATTAACTAAAACATGATAAACGACGATCACATCATCGAGACTTAACGTGCCTAAAGCGACACGCTAGCCCTGACGATGTAGATTGTCGGGTACGAGTTCTTACCTCTGCTCTGGGGAAGCAAGAACTCGCCGAAAGCTAACCTCTTGCGAGGGTTGGCGATGCACCGAAAATAGATTGATTTGTGTTAGATTGACTGTGAGAGAGCTTCTATTTATAAACTATCGGGATATTTATACCTGAGATTACAACATTGTCCAGATAGGACACGATCTTATCTACAACTTAACAAACAAGTCTTTGCGGCAAACTCTCGCCACAGATTAGATCTAAACCTACTTGATTTACAACATACAATTGCCTAAAACCGAGCCTTATCTCTATTTGGCAACCTCCTTGAAGCTTATCTTGAGCCCAAACCAAGCCCATGCTAACTCTATCAACTCTCTATCTCTGTCGGCCAACAACCACGTTGAATCCGTATCGGTCGATACGTCCTTCCTGCTAACACAGCTTCCAGTCCGATACGCTTGCCGAGTCCGATACAAGACTTGGTCTGACTCCAACTTAACTCTTCCTTTCTGCATCAGTTTTCTCTTTCCTCTCCGAGTAGATTACGAAAATCTGCCATTAACACATGCCCCCCAATTCTGCTTCATTATATAATGTGGCGGAATTAGCTCCGAGGAACCCATCAACTTCTTCGCTAGGGTTTATCTGAAAACCGCCCAGATCTAGATTCACAATCTCCCGCCGCCGACGTACTTGCGCCGTTCTACATCGACCACCTACGCCTCTCGATTCCGGCGACTCCTCGGCGTCCTCAAGGCATCAACCCTTTCACCAACGACCTCTTCGACCACATCAATGGCTTCCTTGCCGTTCTACACCTCTGAGATCCCCGTGGTGAGCTAACCCTTTCCAAGTTCACATTTTCACTTTTTCGCCGTGTTTTTTTTATAAAAAAACTAGGGCTTCTGCTCTTGCCCCCCGGGTCTTATCTTCCATTACTGTTTATGCGCCATAGGTCTTAAAGAACCAGATCCTAATCCCCACCAACGACAAACCACACCGGTTCCTGTTGGGCCCCATGGGCAACTCTGACCCTACTTGGCTAATCAATGCGGAGACAAACATAATCCCATTCAAGCAGGACAAACCCAATGTGCCTTCATGGAAGCACACCTTTAGATCTTGGCCGTCAAAGCTCACTGGCTTCAGAACTTGGTACAAGAGAATTGCTGCGGCCAAGCAAGTCCACTGGGATGAGATAGGAATCGGCCAATGCATCACTCTATCCCTGGCCGATACCAAGAAAAATGAGCCCCTTATGTCAGCAGCCACATACTTCTAGTCCAGCACCTTAAATGCTTTTCTATTTAGACAAGGTCCGATGACCCCGACGCTGGTAGATATCAAGATGCTGACAGGATTGGACATTCATTCTGAGATCAACCCCTTCAACCTCCTTATCAATAGCACCCACAAGCTGAAAACCAAGAAGATCGGAGGTTGGTCTGGATATGTAGCTGAACACATGGAAACAGGATCTGTCTCAGAAAGAGAGCACGTGGCTTTTCTAACCCTGTGGCTAGAAAAATTTGTTTTTTGCGGATCAACTTGCGGCCCTACTCTGAACTGCGAACACTTAGCTCAAGCCCTGGTTGAAAAGAGGCAATTTCCTCTCGGCCGATACCTCCTTGGGGCTATCTATCGGCTGCTCCATTCTGCCACTCAAGACTTGATGCTGAGAAGAACAGTGGCACACGGGGGTCCATGGTGGTTCGTCCAACTTTAGTTGACAATTTATACTAACACCATGGTCGATCGGCCTCCTCTATCAGAGTCTGCCTTCCCATCGGACTACGCCGATAACGAAGATCCCGCATTCAGGAGATGCATGTCCTTTGGAGAAGCAGCTTCCATATACCCTGGAGCAGACCAATCGGCCGAAGAACTATCAGTTTGGTTTGTCCGATTCTACACCGGCCCCCCATCAGCCAAGATGGACATATTTGTGTATCCTTCGGACTCCGATTTCAAGCTCCCTGCCGATCTAACTCTGGGTGAACTGAATGATGACATGGTAGCACGAGAACTCTTCATGATCAGCATCACCCCCTGCTTGCTCCCAGTAGGCATGTTCCAAGGCAGAAGCACTAGTCTATCCTACGAGTTCTACAACCCTATGGTAGCTGCAAGGCAATGTGGGCTTGGTCAACTTCCTATCGGCTCCTAGAGAGTAGGGGTACTGTTCCATTGGCCCTGGTCATGAGGAAGGTTCTGGAAACCAAGGTACCAAATCTGGGGGATTGTGACCGATTATGGCTGAGTCCCTTCATCCACCTCACCTTCCAGTCATGGTGGCAAGAATGGACTTCCCATCTCTTCCATCAATCGGCCGGGTTCTACTTGACGGAACTCATTGATAACATCAGCCCTTAGGTCCCTGACACCCCAACACCATCAGTCAGCAACAGCGGGCAAAAGATAACTTATGCTCTGGTATTGGCTCCATTAGGCAAGTCTGTCATGGAATCGACTATTGGCCTCACCGCTCCGAAGGTATCATCATTGCTCCAAGGGCCGATAGCCAAAGAAACTCCCAAGAAGAAAGCGCCAGTAAAAGAAATGATTCAAAAAACTGGCAAGAAACCTAGGACTGATGATCATGCCGATCTGGACGAGCTAGACCCCTCCATGGAAAAATTCCTCGATGACCAAGTTATGGAGGAAGAGGTTGATGCAGCAGTCACCGATCTGCCTAAAGAAGAAGATCCATCAGCCAAGATCGCTAAAGAGCCATCGGCCAAGTCTACGAAGAACTCATCAGCCGCAACCACAAAGATTCCATCGACTGATGACCAAGCCGATGCCGCTCAACCAAGGAGAACCAGACATGCAGTCCGCAAGGTTAATACAATCCCTTTCCCTAATTTGTGCAATCTCCTCCTGCTGGTTTGCTATAACTTGATTTACTTCCCCGGTCGTCGCATTGTCTTTACTTAAAGAGAGGACTCAATCGGCCCCTTTACCAAGAACCAAAAAGGCAACCTTGCAAAGGCGCGAGCAAATCAAGGCCCGATTAAGGACACCATCTCCTTCTCCACCATCCTCTCCAATTGCTTCAGTAAGAGTTAATCTTTATATTATTCCCCTAATAACATAGATCTGATCACCATTTCCTTGCCTTTCTTCAGCCACGGGCTCCATCACCTACCCCGCATCGGCCAACTCCCTCGCCCACCGGCTCAGGACAACAAAAGACGGCCGATACAAGCGCAGCCGATGCCCCATCACAGGTAAACCAGATCACTTCGAATCCCTTGCCAATTTTCTCCTGACTGGGTTAACCATGCCCTACCTTAATGTTTGTAGAACTTAGCCGATATGTTTTCCTTTGATATCGGCCAATTTTTTGACGATGAGGACAAAGAGACACCCAGTACAGCTAAGGCGACAATCTCTGAAGAATTGAAGAACTGGCTGTCCGATATCGCCAATCGGCTGGATTCGTCACTAGAATCTTTGGTGGAGAACTGCAATCCTATTAGGAGTCGGGTGCAAGAAATTCAAGATCAACTACCCGATGACCTGATGAAGATCCTAACGCCGGCCATCTTCTTGGAACAATACCACTTCAAGCTCCACAAGGCCAAAGAGAGAATCGCAGAAAGGCGGGAACGTGAAAGCTTGGAATCGGCCCTAGCTGCCAACAAAGCTCAAGTTAATTCTGACATAACCAGGTTGGATGAGCTGGCTATCGAGCCGATTATCTTGAACAACAGGCTTGAAGAACTCCGCTGTCTTGAGACAGACTTGGTACTGAAGCTAGAAGCCACCCGCAAGGAGATCCAAGAAGTTGAAGCCGGAATAGCCGCATCAGCTGAAGGCATCGGCCAAATACCTTGCAACCCTGAGCAAATCCTTGAAGCCGATCCCAGGGTCAACAGCCGATGACGCTCAAGCAATAGAAGACATTGATCAAATCCACCGTAAGGCCATTGCTCCGCGCGCGTGTGCGCCCACGCCGCGCCCCGTCCGTGCCCCACTCCGCCCGCAACCGCCGCTCGAGAGGGGCGGGATCCCGCCTTTCCCGGCCGTCTCTCCCTCTCCCCTCTCTCTCCCACTCTGCCGCTGTTTCCGCGCCCCTCGGCCACGACCTCACCCTCCTCCGCACTTTAAAATGCTCCCCGCGTCCTCCTCTCCCTTTTTCCCCTTTTCGCCGCCGCTCCCGTGCATCCCTCCGCCCTAGCACCGTTTTGCTCCCATGCCGCCGCCGTCCGCCGACTTCGGCCGAGCCCCGCACGCATCCGCCGCTGCGCCGGACTCCACCTCCGCGTCCGCCGCATTCGCCGCACCCTCCCGCCTCTCGGCCAGGCGCTCGCGCTGCCAGATCCCCACCGGAGCATCGCCGCCCCTCCCTTCTTCTCCGCCTCCGGTGGAGCTCGGTGAGCCCCTCTTTTTCTCTCCCTCTCCCATCCCTCTCTCGATCCAGGCCACGCCGCTCCTCCCCGCGCGTGCGCCCGAGCGCCGTGCCGCCGCTTGTCCCCACCCGCGGCACCGCCTCCCCGGCCGCTGGCCGCGTTGCCGCCGCCGCCGTGCGCCATGGCTGGCTCGGCCAGCTCGGTGCCGAGCCGCCTGGCCGCTCGTGCGCCGTGGGCCATCGGATCGGCCACTCGGGCCGATCCCGGCCGTCCCCCTCCCGTCCTGCGTGGCCGCCGCGTCGGCGCCACGCGTGCGCCACGTGGTGCGCCGCGGCGCCGTGGTCCCGTGGACCGAGTCCACGGTGGACCGACCGCCGCCGCCGCTGACGTCAGCGATGACGTCAGCCCTAGCTGCTGACGCCAGCCCTGTGATTAATTATGCAATAAATTAATTAAGGTTTTTCTTTCTATGGTAAAAACACAGATAACTTCAAAAATTCATAACTAATTCATCCGAGCTCCGTTTAAGTCCATTCAAATTTCATTAAATTCATAAAAATGCAGAGAATCCATTAAAAATACTTTTATACTTTGTTTCAGTAGACTTATAGCATGTATTGTTATTTGCTTTGTTTGTCACGTAGATTCCGATACCTCCGACGTGCCCGTTTATTTCGAGATCGTCGCAGAAGTTGCTTCAGCTCAAGAGCAAGGAAAGTCATGCTTCACATTGATCATATTGTACCTATATTTACAAATGTCTCATTTTTTTCGTAAACACTGCATTATTTCGCATTGTCATTTCATGTGGGTTACTACCTATTGTACTCAGCCTATTATATTGATTATCGTGTACCTTTGATAGCTTGGGTAATTAATTCATTGTTCGCTGATTTTAGGAATGCTTAGCCATGCTTAGCTAACTTAGCTCACTAAGGGGTATCACACTAAATAATTATTTAATGTAGTCCCTATGGTGACACTCTGGTTTAGGAGCCACCATGGTAATAATAATTAATTAAAATACGCTAATGGTGGGCTGTGGATGCATGGTTTTGATGGAAGCACCCATAGCAATTAAGGACCGGTTCGCGGGAAACCCTGGAAGAAATACCGTGCGTACCACAAGCCAGCGTGGGCAACGGCTGGACTTGTAGTGTAGCTGTCTCTGGCTGACGTACCAGAATAGGGTGGGCGTGATGGAGTTGGGTCGGCGGGGGATTTACCCGTTGATCGGCTGCCGGATTCACCGTGGCACGAGAGGGGGCTGCCTACCTTGGACTTAAAGGTGGGGGCGAAACCTGTGGTGTGGTACGGTTGGTTAGAGGGGGTTATGCGAAGGGTCCTGTCACAGTCTCTATTTGGGTACTTTCCAGTATCGCGACGCTTGGTTGACATGATGTTGAGGCTGTGTCTTGTGGGTACAGATGTACACCTCTGATCAGAGTAGAACTATTCGAATAGCCGTGCCCGCGGTTATGGGCGATCAACCAGATTCACCGTGATTAGTCCCACCTTCTTAATAGTTGGATTTACTGGAACTGGTTTAGTTCAGGTGGTTGGTTTGGGCCTGTCGCAACGTGGTGTAGCGTTGGACAGTGATGGTTAATAATGTTCAATTAATTCAACGTTTTACTACTACTTTCAACTATTGTTTTCCGGTATGACTTGTTGAGTACAGTGGGTAGTACTCAGTCTTGCTTAATTTTTCCCCACACAAGAAGAGGAGTATGCGTCTGATGGAGGCTTTTCAGAGGAGTAGGCTTCGTCCGCCGTCGAGGTGGAATGGTGCCAGCCCGCTGCAAGAGTCCCGTTCTAGTTTAGTTTGTCTTTTCCGTTTTCCACTACATTTCTGTAAGACTTTTATTCTGTTTGTAAGACATGGAACTGTATGTCAACTTTGTCGTTTGTGTACCCTGGCTGGTCCTGGATAGGGGTTTTAATACACATTCAGTCTTGGAAATTCTGGTAGAGAATTTCCGGGCGTGACACAAGGTAAGTACAACTGGAGGTAGTCACGGTAGTGGTCCTCTGTGTGTGGCCAGAGCTCGTCGATCACTTGATCTGGAGCTAACAACTAGTCGTCCACGTACTTCTGTACGTGGGGTGCCCACAGTGTGCTGGCTTGTTGTCCTTGTCGGGTCATCCTGTTCGATTACGCAAACTTAGATAGCTCCATAAATTAACATCATTGTGGTAATTTAAACACTTGGTACTCACAGGTGGTCTCCAGGGAGGACGGTAGGTTCCATGACGCCGGGGAAAGCTTGCCTCAGTCCTAATTTCCTCATCACACGGTGTGGGCAGTGAGGCTCAACTAAGATGTCGAACACCAACAATATAGTCATGAGCTAGTAGGCAACGTCACGTGTGTTAAAGGACCAAGATGTCGCCTAGAGGAGGAGTGAATAGGCGCTATGACAAAATTTAAACAAGATAAGTGGAAGCAAATCGGATATTCCGATATAGCATTGAATAATCTGATGGCAAGACACAAATTAAGCTTTGATATAAGAAAACAAGAGCAACAACTTAAACTACAATATGATAAGCAATATAGCAATTGAAGTATAGCATAAGCACAAGGTAGTATCACAATTTATGCAAGTATTCCAAGTAAGAAATAAAAAATAACCAAGAGGGAGACACGATGATTTTTCCCGCAGTTCGAACCCCTCACAAAGAGGTTTCTACATCTGCGTTGAGGAGCTCACAAAGAGCTAGGTCTTTTTCAACCCTATCCTCATGAGGTTGCGCAAATGCACTCCTCCTTCCACTAAGAGTATCTTTTTCTTGCGGAGACGAGATCCGGCCTTCACAAACTTTCTCGTGGCACACCACACTCCTTGGGGTGCTCACAAGCGACTCCTAGCCGTATAGGAGACCTCAATCTCCAAGAGCAACAAATACCCACAAAATTTGCTTGGAAATGAACTCTAGTGCTCAAGAATCAAGATTTGTGCCCAACAATAGGAAGCCCACTCAAATCCACACACGCAAGGGGCAAAGCACAAAGATTGAATGGGGATTTGAGAGGGAGAAGGAGAGCTCAAGATTTAAATCACTTGGCACAAGCTCCAAACCCACAAAGGCACAAAGATTAAAAATGAAGGGCTAACCCTAGAAAAGGGTTGGTAGGGGGTTTATATAGATCTCCCCAAAATGTGATCGTTGGAAGGGGAATCTTTCAGTCCACGTCAGAGAGTCTGGTTTCAAGATCGGATAGTCCGATATTTTTGAACTTGTAAGGTGAAAAGAGAACGGGAGACAGAGAATGAAGTTCCATGAAATTTTGGACTTTTTGAGACATCAAACTATCTGATGTGAGATCGGATAGTCCGATGTTTTTCAAAGCAAGTTCTTTGAAATTTCGGAGTCTCTGTATCATCGGACAATCTGACCCATAATCGGATACTCCGAGTTACACTTAAAAAAACTCACTAGAGAGGGTTTTTAAAATCAAGATAGAGAGTGAAGTTCTATGAACAATTGGATAGTCTGATACATCGGGTAATTTGATTTCAAATCGGATAGTCTGATGTTGCTCAAGTAAAAAGACAAAAAACTTTTTACTCTGAAGTCCGATTACGATGATCTTGGACTCTATGGAAAGTTAATTTTGTGGGCTATCAAACCCAACATAAAACATGGTCCAAAACCTTCAAGAGATGTTGAAAAACTTGCTAAGAAACCAAGTGTAAGTGTTGTGACATGTGAAACAACCCGGAGTTGGAATTTTGGCTTAGGTTTTTCAACTCACACAAAGATAAATCATTTTGAGTATTTGAGACATAACTAAGCAAACGCGTTTGCATCCCTCTTAATAGTACGACATTCCTATACTCAATTCGGTCATTATTAGAAACACCGAGACTGGTAAAAGGCTAAGAAAAGGATGCTTAGCTTCATTATACCTTTGCCTTGTGCTTATCCTTGTGGCCTTAGCTTGACAACGAACATCACTCTCTTTAGTCAACACTTGATTCAACACACGATGTTCGCTCACTTTTATTTCTTCAACCCACTTGATGCCTTTCAAAGTATGCCATCAATTCATTGCCTTTTATTTATCACTCTTGATGTGGATCAATACATGATTCTGATCTTCTAGCTATTCGTCTTGAGACTTGGGTGACTTGACCTCACTTGAGCATCAGCACCATTTTCATTTGGACCTATTTCTTTCATTTAACTCAATGAAATTGTTAGTCCCTAATGATCCAGTTGTCAACCTCCACTTGTTGACCAACCGATCGCATATAACAGGATATAAATAAATTTGTGAATATTAACCAACATCACAAATGTCATATGCTCACATGTATGCACAAATGTAAGATCCCAATTAAATGTAATTGATTAACTTGGATTAAACACAAGCATAACAAGATATAGAATATACTCCCCCTAAATATACGCATACAAAATATTTTGAGTGAAGCAAGTGTATGCATAATTAGAGATGAAACGTTGAGAGCTTATCCTATACAAGAATAGAAGACATTTATAAAATATAGACATAATAATAAATGCATATCTTGACCATCTCTATGTTCTCAATGTAAAGAGATTAAACAAGATAAAACTCAAGTAAAACAATAGTCTCACATGCAAATGTCAATCACATAGAAATAATATATGAGCACATAATTATGTACATGGAGAGAAAGAGAGATACTTATAGCTTGATTTCCATGCAATTAATCCTTGTTGAGATTAAAGTCCGTCATCAATGAATACATTGCTATCGCAACTCATATGACGTCTGGGAACAACCTCTCATCATTTCCACTTTCATATCCACATGATATTAAGAAATCCTCATAAAAATATTAGTCTCATATAATTGGATTTGTCATTAATCACCAAAACCAAATTAATGGCAGTTGAACTTTCAGTGTGCACAAGGACGAAAGTCCTAGTGGTGCTCTCTGTGCGACGGCCTGCTCAGTGTATGGCTCCCAGATGACATCGTTGGGCTGAAGACGGTCGAACTCGAACTCGAACTCTAGGTACCCCCATCTCACCTGCACGTGAGCGTAACGGCGCTGCGGGAGAAAACCATGATATACATGTCACAAGTTTTTATCAAATGGCGATAACCAAAAAGAAGGTACAACATCAATGTCCCCATCGTGGGCTGTCCCCTGGCCACTCTACGCTGCGGCCTATCCCGTAAGGTGTATGCCGAACCACAAGCCGACCTATCACGAACCTCTTAGCTGCCCAAAGCTGAAGTAGCAGAGGACAACCAGTGATGGTCGATCTTGCATCTGTCTTCGTGCAAGCATCACAAAGGCCACGGTAAATGGTGGCGAGCACTGTAGGTCCCCAGCTCAACTGTGGCATATCGCCTACCTCAGCATCTGCTCTGGCCCGTGCATAGTGGATCAACCCCTTGTCCACAACGTGGCCTGCAGAGCCAGTGAACATCACCCAGTCAAACAACCAGAGTAGGTAAGCCTCTAGGGCCTGCCTGACTGAGTTGTCATCGGTGTCCGGGTGGAGCTGATTCGCCTAAAATTATTTAGCAAATGTTAGTACACATGAATAGGTTATTCCATAATAACATAAAGTCCTTTGTGACATGAACTCACCGTGAACTGAAGCAACCAAACCTTCGAAGGCCCGACCGTCATGTAGGGGGGTAGGGCAGTGGGTGCCCCGAGACCTGGAAGGCGCATCACGTGCGAGAAGCATTCTGTGATATCCTCCTTCCATCCACCAGCACCATCTACGGGACCAACTACATCTCCTGCAAGAGGTAGCCCGAGAAGGTATGATACGTCCTGTAGTGTCAGTGCCATCTCGCCACAGGGAAGATGGAACGTGTGCGTCTCAGGCCTCCAGCGGTCGACCAGAGTGGCAAGGAGGGATCGGTTTACATCCCACCACTTTGCCGGGTCTCTCTCGTCCGCCCCTGCCTCAACAAGCCTACACAACGATAGGAGGCCTGCCTCACACAACCTGCAGAATGTACGGTCGGAACATTAATAATGAAAATGGTAGTAGAGTTAGACGTTCATATCGAAAAATATAAAATTACGTACCACAACACGTGTCGTGGGTCCACACGCAACAACTGTCGCGAAGGACGTGGACGGAAGGTGCTGAGTTGCGCACCATATACTGCTGACAGGTACGACCGGTGGTTACTATCAACGCTACGGTTGAAGAGCCCAGGTGTGTCGTCCGCCATACCTGCCATAATTACATGCAAAAGAAGGATTATAATAGCAATAAATATTACTTCAGTACTTGAATGAAAGGTAATAAAAAAATCATGTGACAGGCTATAGAGATTACAACAACATAGTTCACTCAAATAGAATACAATACCAGTTTGTGCGTAGTATAGTACCTTCTAGTTGAAGGTTAACAAACAATATGATTACAACGACATAAATTGCAGTTAAAAGCAATGCCTAGTATAAACATTGTGATACAACACTGAAATACAATACCGAACTAGTTAATGATTCACTAACGGTACTACACCATCGCATCGCCACCCACGCGAGGTCGCCTGGGACGTGCGCGCCTGGTTGTTGTTCCTTCCTCATGTGGTCGACTTCTATCCGTTGCATCTCCAGATGGACCAACATCCGTGGCACTAGGAACAACTGCATTCTTCGGGCATTTCTTGTAAGTATGGCCATGTTGATCACACTTGCTGCAACGTAGAATCCTACCACCTGCTTCGGACTCATCCATGTTATTTCTGATATGTCTTTTCTTTCGCCGCCCCTTTTTCACCCTTAACTTCACAATTGTGTAAGATCCTGAGATCCCGAACCCATATATCTCCTCACTCCATGTATGAAAGCTTGCTCCTTTCTGAAATAATGTGACACGTACACATCGGGGAGTATGCCACAATCACCGACTACGACAAGTACGTGAGAGCAAGGCAGGTGCCGAAGCTTAGGCTTCATACAACCTTCAGGACACATTCCTGCACGACTTGCTTGTGGTAGATACCATGCCTGCTCCTATCAACGCATAATATTTTATATTGATGCACTCTAGTGCCTTGAGGAACAACTCTGTGCCTCTTGCCTTAGCTATTTTATCTTCCATGTACTTAGTCACTACTAACGGAGCGTGAAACTCCTCACCGGGAGACCGTACAGGTCCCCCTTTGCCGGTTCGGCCGGGGGCGCAAGGTGAAATTCTTAGCCCCTGATCTGTGGGATCTCAGCGAAAGAAAACGCGTGGACGCATGCGGTTTAGACAGGTTCGGGCCGCTAAGAAGCGTAATACCCTACTCCTGTGTTCTGGTAGATCTGAGAGTGTGATGGGATTCAGAGAGAGTCCAGCCCCCAGACCGAGTCAGCCAGAGTCCCCCCTCTCCTTTCTTAGGCCTGGGCCTCCTTTTATATGGCAAGGGGCTACCACATGGGCCACGAGCTGCCCAAGAAAGAAAGCATTCTTTTACATTTAGAGCTATCCTATCGCCGGAAGCAGCCTCTGACAGACGTCGCAGCACGCCTTCGCTCGGTCAGTCGACCCTTCCAGGGGACGCCCGTTTCAACTTTCATTAAATGGCAGGCGACTTTCTCGTCTCGCCTACGCCGGAATCGGGAAAGCATCTAACCGGGGCTGACATACCAACTCCAGGAGTTGGCACGCCAACTCCGGCTGAGAGACGAGAGACAGAGGGCTCTCATCATTCCGACGGGACGGGGCGAGGCGTGCTGCAGGCCGCCTGGCGCCACCTAACCCGCGATCTGACCGGTCTGCGATCGGTCACTCACTGTGACCGGTCACGGACCGGATATGAACGCGCCACGTCACATTAAATGCGGCGTAGTGCGCTCGTCTGAACCGCCATAAATGCGGTTAGGTGAGCTCTGCCGTGCTCACCTAACCTGCGCACGTGGCACCAAAACCACAGGGGGGTCGGGGCGCCCCAGCCATCGGGGCAGAAACGGGAGCGGCCCGACCCCGGGGGGAAACCGGGAGGGCAGCCGCCACGTCACCCTCGGGCCCGACCCCTCCGGGGGAACGGGCCACGTGGATCCCTGTGGCCGCCTTTCCCTTTGGTCTCGACACCCCCGGTCCCATGTCACCGACAACTACCATCCCAAAAATTATATTGTTGTCTGTCATTGAGGGACCAATTTTCTTGTATCATTCCCTGAAGTAGGCACGTGTGTCGTGAAAGATAAATTCAACAATACCAACCAATGGCAGCCCTCGTACTCCTCGCATTACCCAGTTGTAAACCTTAACCAGATTAATTGTCATTATACCATATCAGGAACCACCAGTGTCAAACAAAAGGGCCCACTTTTCCTTTGGTTCAATCTCAATCCAATGAGAGAAATTTTGAATCGATGATGCCGACCTCCTTCTCATTGAAGGGGGTCGTCATGTAGTGGACCTAGAGGCACTCCAGATTTGTCACCTTCAACTTGTGACCGACGAGATTGCTCGTCTGTTTGCTTCATTGTTAACTCATCTAACATTCTCCACAACTCGTTGAATTTTTTCTCTTGATTCTATGCACAAAGCCTTTTGAAAAGATCCATCAGGTGTTTGTTCTTGAATTGCTTGTAGAAATTAGCACCCATGTGACGCATGCACCATCTACTTCGAAGATCAGGCCACCTAGCTGGAAGTCCCTTCTCATCCCAACCGTTCTGCAAATAGTCAATAGCCCGTAGCATGCCTACATGTCGATCATGTATAAGGCAAACATCGAGCCTCATACGCACGACTTCACTGCGCACTCTCTCTAGGAATCAGTACAACCTTTCTGTGTTCTCACTCTTTACAAATGCAAAAGCCATATGTAAGACCTAGTTGTTCCCATTAGCTCCAATCGCCATCAATATTTGACCTTTATATTTTTCATTCAAAAATGTACCATCTACGCATAGTATAGGACGACAATGCACAAATGCGTTGATGCAAGCACCCAATGAGAAAAAAGCTCTCTGTAGCACACTTTTGGTCGAATCATTAGATGATTCAAATGTATGAATGTCGAAGTAAGTATTACTATTTCTCTGGGCAATACTGGCTAATAGACGAGGCAAATTATCATATGATGCTTTGAATGTGCCATACCTCATCTCGAGAATCTTCTGTTTTGTCCTCCAGGCCTTGGCATAGCTTACGGCGTACTTGAATTTGTCTTCAATGTGGCTAATAATTGATCTTGGTTCAAATCCATTGTTACAGACAACACCGCTATACATCTTAGTTGCAATAAAAGCTAAAGTAATGTTGTGGTGGTACTTCTCCACTCCTTGTAAGTGGCACTGATGCTCGGTCACAATGCTAACTTTTCAATAATCATTTCATTTACTCTTATATGCATGAACACCCCACGAACACTCTTTTTCATGGACCTTACTTCGTACACATAGTTGGTTGACTTGACCACCCTAAACTCTCTCTGCAGTGAGACCACCCAATGCTTCACCGCCTCCTTTAGATCCTCCTTATGAGCATACCTAGCATCCTAAATTACCTAGTTCTCCTTGTATTCCAAGGATACATGATGCCCCTCAGAGATAACAAGCCCCGAGAAGTCCTCGTTTGTCCAATCGACGGGCATTACATCATCTTCCTCGTCAGATGATGTATTGCTCTCCGCTTGCTTGTTATCTGAATCTTCCCCCTCCATTTCATCAACGATTTCCGACTCTCTTTCCCTCGTCTGCCATCCCCATAGCCTGTACCACCTCTGTTTGATTTTGCTCACTTTCCATCAAGGTTCCAACTAAATCCCCCACATGACTTGGACCCTCGACATCTTCTGTTTCCATTGCGACACTGTTATCCTTTTCATGCAATGACACAAAAATAAGAAGGGCCATGACCATTCAATAGCCATATCCACGTATCGTCTCCAAGCGACAGTGCTATTCATCGGCATTAGTTCCCAGAAATAACCTTCTGTTGCTTGACTCACTACAACAGATATGGACATTGTGTTGATTTCTGTGTCAACTCTGAATCCTCGCAACAACTAACTATAAATTGACTGAAAGGTTCTCTCAGCAGGCCTATCAATGCCCTTCGATATCATGCTAAAATCCGACAGATCAACACCATTTGGACCAAATCTAAGATTGCCTTGACCATGAACTAATTGAAATATGACCTTACTTGACATTTTGCCTGATGAAAAAATATAGGTCAACTAAGTTTAAATCATACTAACCAGATCTAATGTGGCATTCATCAATTTGTACTATGCCATAAGTCTCAAATTCTAGAAATATATCGAGTGTCCTATGTCTCAAATTCTACAAATATGATGTGTGTGCTCTATATCTTGTTCTCCTGAAATGCTCTAGATCTAGATCCACTAAAAATATGATACATGTTACTAATACTAAAATGCTATAGAAATTGACAAAACAATACAATAGAATGTATTTAACTGCGGTGGAGTCAGCAAATCGTCATGGCTTCGCCGCTGCACTTCTCCTCCCCCTCCCCCTCCCCCTTTCTCTTTTTTCGGGATTTCCAGTGATTATAATGAAAATTCAGGGAGAGGGAGGGGTTTTTATACCCCGAGGACAAAAAGACCCTCTAGGAGGACGACAAGGGGGCCGCCTGCAAAATTGCCAGGCCATCCTAACCGCCCTTTTGCAGGCGGCCTCCCGTTCCGTAAAAAACGCTCTCTGGGAGGGCAGCAAGGGGGCCGCCTGCAAAATGGCCAGGTCGTCCTCGTCGTCTTTTTGCACTCGACCCTGCACCCGGCAAAAAATGTCCTCTGGAAGGGCGGCAAGGGGACCGCCTAAAAAAACCAACCCCCACGAACGACCGTTAGACGGGGACCAATGGTCATCTACCACGTTAAATAAAACGCTCTCTGAAAAGACGTTTTTTTAAAAAACATTGTTCCAGCGAGCATGAGGCAACTAGATTTGTAAATTTTTGAAAGTATTTTTTTTAAAAAAATAAAAAATAAAAAATTCGCGATTTCCTCACGTTGTTTTTGCCCGCTCGACGTTGCCGGCCGCGGCAGCAGGCAGCCTACGCGTCGCTCTCGTCGTCGTCGTCGTCAAGCAGCCGAATAATCCCGGCGCCGCCATGCTCTGACGTTCCCCCGTGTGGCGAGACGACACCGTCGCGTCTCGCGTCACGCAAAAACGGAAGCCGCGAACGCGAGGCAAAAGATTTCTCTGGAGCGGCGCAGCGAGCGAGAGGCGGGAACGCGCGAAAGAGACCGTGCGCGTGCGGTGCGGCCCGGAACGGACGGACGGACAGGTGGGATGAGGAGAGAGAGAAGCGCGCGAACGACACGAACCAGGAATCCGAGTCGCAAAACAACGAACTCCCAGATTAAATTGAGCCCCGAGGGGAGCGGGTGGGGTCCGAACTACCGGCGTCCTACGCGCGCGCGTCGTTGCATGCAGCAAGCACGCGCGTCGTAACGACGCAGGGTCGCGCCGCCGCGGCGCCATGGGGTCGCTGCCGGTCACCATGCCGCCGCCGCCACCGGAGCTGCCGTCGCTGCGTTCGACGCTGGACCAGCGCGGCGAGCTGAGGGTCCCGCTGCTCTCGTTCGACTGGGGCTTCCCCGGCGTAAACGCCCGCGGTGACGGGGAGGAGGGTCGCCTCCGGCAGGCGGCGGGGGCCGTGCGCGCCGCGGCCACGGAGATGTGGGCGTTCGCGCGGAAGGACCCGCGGAAGCCCGTGTTCGCGGCCAAGGTGGCGACGGCGCTCGCGCTCATCACGCTGCTCGTGTTCCTCCGCGAGCCCACCGACCTCGCCAACCACTCCGTCTGGGCCATCCTCACCGTCGTCGTCGTCTTCGAGTTCAGCATCGGTCCGTGTTCTTTCCCTTTCACATCGATGCGGCCATTGATTTCTCTTGTTTCTTCAGAACAATTTTTTTGAACGCTTCCAATCTAATCTATCAATAGCATGCTATTTCCCTAGCTGACGAACATATGGAACACTACAAATTACTACCAAAATTTTATCATGCAATCACAACTAACAGACCCTTTTTATGCGATTCTACAATTGTCAACTCAGATTGTGTTCTTTACCTGTTCAGTAACTAATTCAGTTTGTTGCTGCACAGGTGCAACCTTGAGCAAAGGGCTCAACCGTGGATTGGGAACTCTCACTGCAGGAGGCCTTGCTCTAGCAGTTTCTGAATTGTCCTCACACATGGGAAATTTTGGCACCGTGTTTCTGATCGTATGCACGTTTATTGTCGGTGAGTACATAGAGATGCCGAAATCGTTGTGCACACGATGCATATATAATTGATTATGACGTTTGAGCGTAGCTAATTCATGTCCTTTTCTTTTTGATTTGTGTTAGCATTCGGTGCGACCTTGACAAAGCTGCACCCTAAGATGAAGCCTTACGAGTATGGACTTCGTGTCTTCTTGCTGACATTCTGCTATGTCACGGTCTCTGGATACAACACCGGGAAATTCACCGCTACGGCCATAAGCAGATTTTTACTGATCGCTATTGGTGCCGCCGTCAGTCTGGCGCTCAATATCGGCATACATCCAATCTGGGCAGGGGAGGATCTGCACAATTTGGTGGCAAAGAATTTTGCAGGTGTCGCAAAATCGTTAGAAGGTATGTCCATCCAACGTTAACATTGTCACATCCGTGTTACGCTGCATAGATACAATCATACAATAGGCTATAGGCTTGATTTCTAGACAGAATTTCAAAACCTTATTTGATTGCCTGTCCCAGGATGTGTTGATGGATATCTGAAATGCATGGAGTATGAAAGAGTTCCATCTACGATACTCACGTACCAAGCTTCTGATGATGATCATCTGTATAGCGGGTGCAGGGCAGCTGTTGAATCATCAGCTCAAGAGGAAGCCCTGGTATGTTCTTGCTCAAAATGAAGGTTCTTTTTGGATATCTTTTCTCGTATATGTTAACATAGGTAACTTCCCTGTGTTTTCAGTTAGGATTTGCTATCTGGGAACCACCACATGGCCCTTACAAAATGATGAAATATCCTTGGAGGAACTACACTAAAGTTGGTGGAGCATTGAGGCATTGCTCCTTTTCTGTCATGGCACTACATGGGTGCATTCTCTCGGAGATTCAGGTTTGTGCATCTCAAGCATGCAAACAGATTTACTGAATTCTGTTCTTTTTCCTTTTGCAAGAGATAACACTGAATTTCCTAACCAAAATTTCCGATCAAACTTAGGCGCCACCGGAGAGCAGACAGGTTTTCAGCGCAGAGCTCCATAGGGTTGGCCAAGAAGGCGCCAAAGTGTTGCGCGAGCTCGGGCACAGAGTTAAAACGATGACAAGACTAAGCTCTCCAAACATTCTATCAGAAGTCCACTTCGCAGCTGAACAGCTGCAGAAGAAGATCGACCAGAAGTCTTATCTCCTCGTCAACACGGAGAGGTGGCAAGCCCTCATCAGGCGCCAAGGAGGAGGAGCCAAGGATGAGCTTGCTCCCGGGCGCCGCGCCATTGCCAATCCTTACCCCGGTGCAGTGCACAAGTCCAGCAGCTTCGCCTCGAGCTCGTCCCACTCCAGCTTCAACTCGGCACCGAAGACCGACGCATCTTACAAGCCGCAGCCGCCATGGCCGATCAGGCAACCGTCCTTCCACCCGAGCTTGCCGTTCGAAGCAGCAGCGGCGGAGGCGAGAACCTACGAGAGCGCGAGCGCGCTGTCGCTGGCCACGTTCGCGTCGCTTCTGATCGAGTTCGTTGCTCGGCTCAGGAGCCTCGTTGATGCGTTCGAAGAGCTTTGTGAAAATGCCAACTTCAAGGAGGACCCCGTGGAGGAGCCCTCCGCGATCAGCAGGGAGAGTGGAGGTGTTTTGTACAGAATACGCAGGGTTTTGGGGCTTGAAGAGTTGATGCAGATGGCAGGGGAGCCCTAACCAGTTTTGTACGAGGGGAAATGGGTAGCCAGATGTATAGCTTAGGTGTGTGCTAGAATCGTTTCGCTGACAGTGAAGAAGACCGGACATGTAGGAGATGTCGATATGTAACTGACCTACATGAGGATTTCTCTGTAACCTTTGGTTGTAAGTATTCGCATTTCTAGTTACTGTTGCAGATTTGCAATGAATGGTGAAAATGTCACCAGCATCGAACTATTGATGTGGAGCATCATGTCATATCCATTTTCATATGGTCATCCTTGACTAAGAGTTTATAACCATATGGTCTAAGCTTGTCAAACCTAGATCATTTAAGCTGGACGAATTATCTGATCTCGTCAGCTAGACAGCTAAAAATTTCCACACAATCTTAGACTTCATTATAGTCTTAATAATGATGATGATTATTATAACTGAAACTCCCTTAGTCCGAATATACATACACTGCTTCTTGGGTATACAACACACTATAATACAAAAAGTACCCCAAGTGTACAACAACAAACAGGATTTATACTATAGACTGTAGAGGAGATAGGGCGGCATATAACAGCAGCTACTATTCGTAAAGCAGCTCTACTGGTATTCTCTGTGCATCATTTACATATGTTTATTGCACAATACTCGTCAGAGGAAGAAGGGAAAGCCCTTTTGTGTTTGTGGCTTGGTGCAGTCTGAGTTAGTCCATCCAATCTGCCTCTGTTGATTGTCATATACAACTAACTTGCCGCGCAGAGCATTATCTATATGGAAAACCAGGGAAGGATTATTCCAATGTTTGACAAAACCGACCATCCTCGAATCGAGGTAAAATTGCAAGTGCTAAGAAGAAGCTCATCTATACCTCCGACTATTACTGTTGACCCATGATCGATGTCCTTTCCATTGAGGAATCCCAGGCAGACATTGCCTTTATCCTGGAAAATCCAACAAGAAAAACAGATGGAATAATTTTAGCACAGAACTTAAGTTAGAGAGGCCGATAGATGATAAAAAGTTCTAAAAGTAATGTATAAGGAAAGCATCAAAACTTACACTAATGATCAAGTAATCATCAGGAAGAATGGTGAATGTTCTGGGCATTACAAACCATCTTTTCCCAAAATGAAGATTCAAGGGCTTGAAGAGCTGTTTGACATCTTCCAAATACCTGGATATCATAAGATCATTAGGTAAAAAGAATAGTTCCTTTTTCTGAAGAGTTGCGTGTTGAACTTCATCTGCAAAGGCAATCTATTAGAGCGCTATGATAACTCCATTGTTTTACCTCACAGGAAAATCAGTTGCCCAGCATAAAGGTAATGTACGATCTGAACTATCTTGGACGAAATTTGGGTAGGCATATTTAATCTGCCAAGGTCAAGGAGAAAAGGTAAGTCAAAATGTGGTTGAATAGTTGAACCCTTTTAAACAATTAAGAAAAATACTCACAGCTGCAATAAGGTTTTTGTATATTTCATCTGGGAGGTATGTATATGAACTTCCGCTGTCAAAAATCACTTGAACCGAGTTCCCTGATGCCCCACGGATACTGAGCTGCTGGTCCCCATAATATACCTTTTGGGCTTCTGTGTGGAATAAGTTACTGATAGTATAAAAAGATCATTAGGGAGAGTGTAAAGAATTTACCAGATTCTTTTTTCAGGATCATTGCAATGGGCATACAGGATACTTTTGCTCAAGAATACAAAGAACATGAAAAAAGTGGCCACTGGCCAGGGAAAACATGCAATTGAACTTCCAAAGAACAGGACTTACTCCGGACCACTTCGGATAGGAGTTGATGTCATTCCCCATCTAGGTACATAATCATCCCCTAGAAACATATATCCTCCACCATTTGGATCTCTAGTGATACAATGACCAAAAACATTGGAAATAATGCCTTGGTTGGCCAGCTGACTGGGAAGGCTTATTCCTGCACTGCTAAGACCAAGGATCCCATCGGTCTTAGCTGGTGAGGCCAAAAGCTGGCCTTGCTGATCATATGCACACCTACATTTGTAGTACATCAAGCAGTCAGATATTTATATGATTCGACACCATTTGTCATAATATATAGTCTGCCGGCTACATATCCTCTCTTAAAAGGTTTGAACATACCCAAACACAAAATCTAGTTTTTCCCTTCCACCATTAGTAGTGATAAGATGCATATCATCCCTAGCAAGGACACCCATGGAGGAGCTTCGATCAGCATATTCAATCTCATAATCACATTGCTTGCATGTTTCACAGTAGTTCTGGTTGCCTTGCAACTCTTGACATAAGAAATCCTTGGGGGGGACTATCTTTTCTTTTGCCGGCTTATATAAAGGATGAGGTCCCTGCGAGTACAGCACATGTTCATTAGATAAAAATACAACAGGATTGAAAAGAATATAAGGCTAATCACCAAATGACAAAGAAATATTGCCATATTAGTTTTGTTTTACTAACAACATATTCATAGTAGACACGTAGAGATCCTAGCATAGTTTAGAACAATTTGTTAAGGATGTTGTTGGAAGTTGGAACTAGAATGGAAATTGCTCATGTTTAGTTGCATACTTTGGCACAATTTGTGCATGGTGCATCACACTGGATCCATGTCAAATCGCTTCCAGTATCAACATCAAGAAAATAAGGTCTGGGTGGATTGCCCACAAAAATAGATGTGTAGTACTGCCTGCATTTGGTGTACAATGATATTAGCAGGTGTAAGATGGCATTAACCCAAATAGTTCAAGCATAATATCCCTTGCATCATATACCGAAGACTAAGGCCAGAATAACAAATACAGAGATCAGTTTGGTAAAGGGTCTAACCTTAACTAAGATTGTTAAATGCAGAAAAATAACAGTACGTGTATAACAGTACAACTAAAATCGTTAAATGCACAAAAAGAACAGTATGCGTAAAACAGGATATCCTAACGGATTTTGCCATATAATTCACAAGAATACTCCTATAAGAGATCACTCGGCGAATATCCCCCAAACCAGATCAACGAAACACTCTCGGGCTGCATTTGATCATCAACATGATTAAATCCCCTCTCTCTAACCAAACTAAGATGAGAAATAAATTTCTCTTGAATCATAACATAAAGCTGCAAGAGTGACGCTCAAATTAAATCCGATTTCTGAAAAATCATACGAACCCATCAGGGAAGACATTCCCCTTGATCGGGAGCAGAGCCGTCGAGTTCGTCCCTGCCGCAGCTGCCTTCTTGACCTCCAACTTGTTCCTAGACTTCCTGCCGACGCCCCCTCCGCCGTCATTATCGAATCTTCTGGCCGCGAGCTTGATGTCCCCAAACTCCCGCAGCGCACGCCCCTGCCGTGCCTTGGGGTATAGCGGCAGCAGGAACGACTTGGTCTCGTTCCTCTCCTTCTGCGCTTCTTCCTCCATCCCCAAGAACTGGACGGCCACGTCGGAGTAGAAGGAGTAGTATGCCGCGACGGCGAGCGCCCCAAGCACGAGCACCATCGCCGCCGCCCGCCGCGGCAAGAACCGCCGCCTCGATCGCCTAGCCTCGGCCCCCGCAGGCACTAGAGCCCGCGTCGGTGGAGGCGTAGGCGGGGGCGGGGTGACGTCGTCATCGGTGTAGGTGAACGCGGTGATGGTCTTGCCCTTGGAGGGCTGATCCGGGGGAGGGAGCGTGATGATGACCACGCCATGGAGCTGCGGCGGATCCGGCGCCGCCGGGGGCGGTGGGGGAGGCGGAGGCGGCGGCGGCATCACCGTCGAGATCCCGGCGGCGCTCCGGCGAGGTCAGAGAGGGGGAGCCATGGGAGGCAAGTGGCGTCTGAAACCGGCCAAGGGTAGGGATCGGTGGTTTTGCAGGGTGGAGGACTTGTGCTTTCACTGTGAGTGGCCCATTGACTTGACTTTTCTGCCAAAGTGGTAAAGATTAAAGAATTGTAATTGCGCGGATAATTCTACGGGCTGTGACGTGTGCGACAGTGCAACACGGATAAGCTCACTAGGCCGTCTGATTCGTTGAATTGGGCGGTATTTCTGTCGGCCAAATGGGCGTGACTTGTGGCATTTCAATCCGAATAAGTTCACTTCATGTCCCTCAATTTATTTGTCGCCAAGTCTAAATTTATCTTGAACCGTAACACCAGATATGATACGTACTCAATTCCAAAAACCAGTACAAATAAGATCCCAAAGTGGTTTGGATGACAGTTTCGGCTGACGTGGCATCTACATAACGTTGATGTGGCACTTAAAGAAAAAGCAAAATTCATAAAACCCCACGTTTTATGATTAAAATTATAGAAAACCACACATATTATGACTTGTGGCACATAACCACAGGTTTATGGTCTAAATGTTTTATAAAACCCCACATTGATTTAAATTTCAATTGATTTTAGTATATCTGAAACAATATTTTTTATAGTCAAAAGTTAAACTCACAGCCTTAATCAAAAAATCAACAACTAAAAGTTTCATATACATTCTATGTTTTAAATATTTGCCAAATATGTATAAGGACGGTGTTCTGTGAAACTTAAGAACCCAAATTATTGGGGTTATGTGCCATTGCTCATAATACCTGGGGTTTTATGCAACTTCAACCATAAACACATGGGGTTTGCTGAAATTTGCTCTAAAGAAAAACCCTGAGACCCACATGTCAATGAGTGTCCGGTTAAAAATTAAAAAAAGAGCAGCGTCAACAACCAACCCATCCTTCTCTCTCTCGCTCCTCCTCCCCTTTCTCTTCCCTATCTCTCTCCAGGCCGGGAGTGGGCGGCGGGCGACGGAGGTCGGGAGGTGGGCGGTGGGCGGCAAAGAATGATGTGTTGGCCGGGGTGGGCTGGAAGGGCGACGGCCATCCTCCTCTTTCCCTCTCTTCCTCATTTCTTTGTAGGTCGGGAGGTGGCGACGAGAAATGGGCAGCAAAGGCCAAGAGGTGAGCGATAGGTGACGGGTGGTGGATGTGCTTAGAGCTCCACCGCCATTGCCACTGTGGATGACCAGAAGCAGGAGTTCCACCTCCTTGAACCAGTACTGGAGCTCGAGGGACACATAGACTAGCTCCAGCATCGTGGCAGCGCGCGGCAGGGCTTCCACGACACCTTAAAGGACTGGTGGGGGATATTCCCCTTGGTGAAGGCGAGGCACCACGTCGGCACCGCCGCCCAGATGATGTGCTCAAGGGCCAGTGGGGCATGACCTAGGGGCTGACCCCGTAGAAGGCACCATTAAGCATCACATCATCACGCGACCGCTCCTTGTCCCGGAGGTGCTGCAGCAGCAGCACGATGGCGCTGCCAAGGGATAGCTTGTAGAGGAAGCACAGGAGCGGCATCGAGTACTGAACACAGAAGGGGGCGATACGGCCTTGCAGTCCTCGAGCATGACGACAATGTCCGATATGTGGTCCTTGAGCCCCTCAGAGAAGTCGTGCCCCTGGTGGTCGACAACGGCGATGGTGAAACCGGCCTTGGCGAGGTGCACTGCCGTGAGCTGCACCATCCAGCTGGACTCCTTCATGAATTTCACGCCCGGAAATTCACTACCAGAATTTCCAAGACTGAATGTGTATTAAATCTCCTGTCCAGGACCAGCCAGGGTACACAAACGACAAAGTTGACATACAGTTCCACGTCTTACAAATAGAGTAAAAGTCTTACAGAAATGTAGCGGAAAAAGAAAAAAGACAAACTAAACTAGAACGGGACTCTTGCAGCGGGATGGCACCATTCCACAGGCATCCTCGACGGCGGACGAAGCCTACTCCTCTTCTGGTGTGGGGAAAAATTAAGCAAGGCTGAGTACTACCCATGGTACTCAACAAGTCATGCCGGAAAAGGAGGCATGATGCAAGATATTCCAAAGGAAGGCAGGGGTTTATTTGCATAAAGTAAGCATTTAAAAACAGTAGTTGAAAGCTGTAGTAAAACATTGAATTAATTGAACAATATTAAACCATCACTGTCCAATGCTACATCCACGTTACGACAGGCCCAAACCAACCACCTGAACTAAACCAGTTCCAGTAAATCCAATTATTAAGAAGGTGGGACTAATCACGGTGAATCTGGTTGATCGCCCATAACCGCGGGCACGGCTATTCGAATAGTTCTACTCTGATCAGAAGTGTACATCTGTACCCACAAGACACAGCCTCAACATCATGTCAACCATGTGTCGCGATACTGGAAAGTACCCGAATAGAGACTGTGACAGGACCCTTCGCATAACCCCCTCTAACCAACCGTACCACACCACAGGTTTCGCCCCTACCTTTAAGTCCAAGGTAGGCAGCCCCCTCTCGTGCCACGGTGAATCCGGCAGCCAATCAACGGGTATGTCCCCCATCGACCCAACTCCATCACACCCACCCTAGTCTGGTACGTCAGCTAGAGACAGCTACACTACAAGTCCAGCCGTTGCCCACGCTGGCTTGTGGTACGCACGGTATTTCTTCCAGGGTTTCCCGCGAACTGGTCCTTAATTGCCATGGGTGCTTCCATCAAAACTATGCACCCACAGCCCACCATTAGCATATTTTAATTAATTATTATTACCATGGTGGCTCCTAAACCAAAGTGTCACCATAGGGACTACATTAAATAATTATTTAGTGTGATCCCCCTTAGTGAGCTAAGTTAGCTAAGCATGGGTAAGCATTCCTAAAATCAGTGCTTGACTAATTAAATACCCAAGCTATCAAAGGTACATGATAATCAATATAATTGGCTGAGTACAATAGGTAAAAATCCACATGAAATGACATTGCGAAATAATGCAGTGTTTACGAAAAAATGAGACATTTGTAAATATAGGTACAATATGTTCAATGTGAAGCATGACTTGCCTTGCTCCTGAGCTGAAGCTACCTCTGCGACGATCTCGAAATAAACGGGCGCGTCGGAGGTATCAGAATCTACGCGACAAACCAAGCAAACAACAATACATGCTATAAGTCTACTGAAACAAAGCACAAAAGTATTTTTAATGGATTCTCTGCATTTTTATGAATTTAATGAAATTTGAATGGACTTAAACGGAGCTCGGATGAATTAGTTATGAATTTTTGAAGTTATCTGTGTTTTTACTAGAAAGAAAAACCTTAATTAATTTATTGCGCAATTAATGCCCAGGGCTGGCGTCAGTGGGCGGCGGCGGCCGGTCCACCGTGGATTCGGTCCACGGGACCATGGCGGCGGCGCACCACGTGGCGCAGGGGTGGCGCCGACGCGGCGGCCACGTGGGCGGCCACGCGGGCAGCCGGGGAGGTGGCGCGGGCGGTCCCGATCGGCCGGGCGGCTGATCGGACGGCCAAGAGCGCGCAGCGGCGGCGGCAGGCGAAGTCAGCGCCGAAGGGAGGCGGCGCTACGGGCGGCGGAGTGCGGCGGCGGGCAGCGCGGCGAGACGGCGCTCAGGCGGCGTGGCGTGGCGAGGCGGCGCGCGGCGGCGCAGTGGAGCGCAGCGGCTAGGGACGTCGGAGGGGAGCAAGAAGAGGGGAAAGGGAGGGCTCACCGAGGACGATGGCGGTGCGAGCGGCGGACGGGAAACCCCGCGTGCTTGCGAGCCCGACGGCGGCGGTGGAGAGGCGAGGCGCGGCGGCTATCCGGCGGCTAGCGGCGGCCGGAGCGACAGCGGCGGTGATTTCGATGGGGGCGGCGGCGGCGCGGAGTCGATGAGATGCACGAGAGCGGGTGGCGAAAGAGAGGAAAAGGAGAGGAGGATGCGGGGGTGGTTTTTGTAGGTGCGAGGCGGGCGGACGTGGCCGGGATCGGCCCGTATTTCTCGCCGGAGTGGGAGAGCGGGGAAGGAGAGAGAGGCGGGATTCCAAAATTGAATCCCGGCCGTCTCGTGAGCGCGTGCGCAATGGGGGCATGTAGGAGTGGGGCGGAAGGTGTGGGCGAGGGCGGCGGATGCGGAGGAGGTGGGGAGTGGCCCGGGATGCGCGGGGCGGGCGGTTGCGTCGAGCGGTGGCGCCGGCCGGAGGTTGGGGAAACATCCGACAGGTGGGCCCCACCTGTCGGTGACCCCGAGAGAGAGAGGGAGGGCGTGTGGACTTGCGGGCGAGCGCGGCGCGAGCGGGCCGCGGCCTACGGCCGGCCCGAGAGAGGGAGAGGGCGCGAGGAGGAAGGCCGGCTGGACCGGCCTGGGAAAGGGAGGGGCACGGCCGGAGTGGCACGGCGGCTTGGGCCAGGCCGCCGGCCCAAGAGGGAAAGCAAAAAGGAAAAGAAAAGAAGAAAAAAAATGGAAAAAGAAAGTCCTGGGATTAATTTAAATTCCGAATTGATTTTAATTGATTTAAAATTATTTTTAGGGCTCTGAAAATTTCACTAAAAATCCTGTTAATGCATTTTGACATGGGGAACTCAAGAAAAATTCCACCCTGCCATTTCCACTTCTTTAATGCATTAATTAATTGGATTTTTCTCCAGATTAATTAAACAATTTCTCAGATAAATTATTAAACTTGATTTTTACGATTTGGGGAAACTTCGGGGTGTGACAATGAAGCCGTGGACGACGCCAATTGTGCCGAGGAGGGGTGAGTCCCTCATGGGGACCCAACGTTGGGTGAAGATGCAAAGCCCCTGCGGGTTAACGAAGGTGGAGGAGGAGTGCAGCACGCCGTGGCGCGCGTAGAACTCCTAGACGACCGAAGAGGCTCTTCTCGTTGGCCTCCGTCACCTAATGCGCCACTAGGGGAGTTGTAGATGCCATCGGAGGGAGGGAAGGAGAAGCTTGTTTAGTGCAGTGCTTGGCGTTGGAGTGTCAGGTGGATGGGTGGATTTTTAAAGAGGCGATGGGCCCGCCTCCCGGCCAGTAAGCACACCTGCCTTCACCGGTTGCATCAATGGCACATGCACCGCTTCCCTAGCTCCGCCACAAGGATGGATCCCGTGCTCCGAAGAAGCTCAATGTTCCCCTTGGAGGCCAGGCCACTACGAGCCTTCTCACTGTCGGCCTTAGTCCCTCCCGGCTTGTTAACGCTAAAATTTGGTAAGATTTTTTAGTTGATTCGGTTAAGAAAAGAACACAATCAGCCGATGGAAAGTTTATCCAGAAGAGACCGAGTTCAAGAAGGAATCGTGAAGACCACGGCATAGTAGCTTAATTTATCTATTAATTACGCAGGATTTATCTTTAGAAGTTTTGTTTACTGTCCGATCAGGACTTATGTTTTTTATTTTATCTTTAGAAAAGTTTGTGTCATGTTCAATTAGGACTTTTATCAGCCTATGGGTATAAATATGTACACCCAAAGTCCCTATAATCTATCTCTCGATCAATACAACTGCTCTCGGCGCATCGTCATCCTCTATCTTATGCTGCATTGATTGGGTTCGACCTATGGAGTTGTGGTTGTAAGTTAGATTTATTTAAGTCAGTAGGCATCAATCATTGTTTCATCGGGGTTTCAGCCATTGAGTTATCTAAATGTTGCATCGGCTTATAAGGATTATATATAAATTGGTTTTAGTCGATTGCAGCAAATGTTTCATTGATTACTTAATCATTTGGATTTAATTACATCGGACTTCCAGCCGATGTATGTTTAAACGATCTAGTCTACATCTAATATTCTATATCAATATCAACCAATTGGTTTGTTGGATATTTGCTTCATTATATCTATATCTTCTGACTGGTTCATCAGATATCTACTTTGTCACATTTATATCGGCCGATTAGTTTGCTATCTTATTATATTATCATCAGCCAATTGTCTTTATATCATTATTTATCCAAGTGTTAGAATCTATATCGGACATATAGCCGATTGATCAAAACCCTATCGACATTGGCTAATATCTTTACATCGGCTTATTGGCCAATCGGGTTTTTGGTCATCAACGAATTTATCTATCTTGTTAATTGTATGATCAAATTGACTGGCACGCCCGTATCTCATTAGTATTTAGGACCTGCACTGAAGCTAAACATATCTCCCAGATTATTGTGTTTGCCGACATAGTTCGCGTCAATACAGATTTGACACCATTGGCCGAGAGCGATTTTTTCATCAACATGGCCTCCGTCGCTCGTCGCCCGGTGCCCGCCTCCTAGTCTATAAAGAGATGAGTAAGAAAGGGAAAGAAGAGGACGGTTGCCGCCTTTCTAGCCCTCCGCAGCCACCTCACCTTTCCCTGTCGCCCACAGCCCGCCTGGCCTCCGTCACGCGCTGCTCGCTCCTGGCCTGGAGAGAAATAGGGAAGACAGAGGAGAGGGGGAGAGAAACAAAGAGAGAGAGGAGGATGGGTTGGTTGCTAACATTGCTATTTTTTTAGTTTTAACCGGATACTCATTAACACGTAGGTCTTATGGTTTTTTTGACTTTAAGTACCACATCTACGTCACGTCAGTCGAAACCGTCATTAAAACCGTTTTGAGACTTTATTTGTACTGATTTTGAGAGTTGAGGGATACGTCATATTTGTTACTGCGGTTTAGAGACGTGGTTTAGACTCAGCGACAAATTGAAGGACCAAAGTGAACTTATTCCTTCCAATCCTGCACTTCCTGGTTAGGTGGACCAAATATTAGGGTCTGTTCGGGAGCCAACGTTCCACACGCGCACAGTAAACACGGAAAACGGAGCGGTCATTAGCGCGTGATTAATTAAGTATTAGCTAAATTTTTTTTCAAAAATGGATTAATTTGATTTTTTTAAGCAACTTTTGTATAGAAACTTTTTGCAAAAAAGTTCACCGTGTAGTAGTTTGAAAAGCGTGCGCGGGAGGAAAAACACTGTGCGGCACCGTGTAGTAGTTTGAAAAGCGTGCGCGGGAAGAAAAACACTGTGCGGCACTGTGCGCGTTCCGAACACCTGATGCCGAACAAAGCCTTAGTACTTAGGCTTACGCCTCAGCCGGACCATTAAAGAACACGAGATATTTCGCTCGCGGCCCACGCGGTGCTCGTCGTCTCCTCGCTAGCTGGTAAACCAGCCACTCACGCAGACTCGAGGCCACCACTGGAGGAGATGGACGCCGCCCGCGCCTCCCTCTTCTTGGCCGGCGGCCTCGCCGTATCCACCTCCACCGTCGCCACTGCCGCCCAAACCGTCTCTATTCCTCATATATCTCCGCACACCCGCCGACGGCGACAACGCCGCTTCCTCCGCCTGGCCTCCGCTGCGGCGTCGTCTCCCCCGCCGCTCCCCGCTGCTTCGGCGCAGCCGCATTGCTCTAGGTGGGTCGTGGTGATAGAGAGACCCCCCGCGCCCGCGGATGGCGGCGAGGTGTCCCGTGCGGAGGCCGTCGACTACTACGTCGCCACACTGGCCAGGGTATTTGGGAGGTAAGTGGTGGGAGGCTGATTTTTTTTTGTTCTTTCCCCCCTTGCGCTCTTTCTGAGGTTGAAAGGATCGTGCAGCCAGGAGGAAGCACAGATGCGCATATACGATGCTTCGTGGGATGGGAGCTACAAGTTCTGCTGCGAGATCGACGATGAAGCGTCAAGGGACCTTGCGAGTATGTTGTTGAATCCTTGGTCAAGTCAATTGTGCACTTTAATGAGCTGATTTTGCTTTGTGTAATTCTGCATGAAATTGTTTGAATTCTAGTGGTAGATGTTTTCTGCTACTCTATAAACTGAGCTTGTCATTTATGTTAGTTGCTTATGCTCTTCCAATGTACAGAAATACCCGGGGTATTAGCTGTTAGGCCGGATAAGGTTGATATATCAGAGAAGGATAATCATGTTGCGGGCCTCTCAGCGGCTAACCTAGGAAATTTCAGTGATGCTATTTCCAATCACTCTTCTTCTAGTGGGGAAAATGAGTTTTGGCTTGTGCGAATGGAGAAGCCTGGGGTTGAAGTTGTGACAAAGGCACAAATGGTGGATCATTATACCCAAATCCTCATGAAAGTGTTGGGGAAGTATGTAGCCTCATCATCAACTTAGCTTCTATTTTGCTATAATATGCCCTATAGATGACACAACTGTTCTGTCTTCCCAATTTCTAGTGAAAAGGATGCACAAGTCAGCATATATCACATTTCATGGGAGAGGGATTATGGCTTCTGCTGTCACATTGACGAAGAATGTGCAAATGAGCTAGCTGGTGAGCAACTTTTGTTGTCCACTCCTTAATATGCATATTATATGATTATTCTATTTCTAAGTTTCTATAGGAAACTATATATTTATTTAGACGCATTGACAGTATAAGTTTGCACACCAGATGTTCCTGGAGTGTTATCTGTTCAACCGGACACAAATTTTGGATCCGACAACAAAAACTACAAAGGTTTGACTCATGTATTCTGTTTCTCATTTCATATATTTGTATTTATATTGTAGTCCTGAATCCTATCGTCAAAATTGTGCCGTTTTGAATGTCCACATCAATGTGCTAGGAATAGTTTTTGCCTTGATTTTCGTTCCAACATTTTTTTTTGAAACGAATCATTCCAATATTATATTTCCTGCTAAGAAGCAAAATGCTCTGTTCCTGACTCCTAGCCACCTAAGAGGGTGGCAAAAGTACTACTGTTATTCATTGCCTCTAACCTGAACTACAATAGTAGATATCCTATATCATTAAATTTCGGTGCTAATGTTAAATATTCCTGGGGTCTTAATTTGGTATGAACATGTTGATTCTGTTACATCCTGTACTCACTGGCATATTCTCCCCTGAAAACATACCTAGTAGGCCTTGCAGGTAGTGTATTCATTCATAGCGCTAAGGAATAATGAATAAAACACCCACATCGTTTTTTATGATTTCAGGTGATGACAGCTTCAAATCGTTGGAAGCTACTCAGGCTGAAGTCAAAACTAAAAGGCTCTTTGTTACAGGTAAAGTCATTCTGTACTACACATGAATTTCAGTGTGTTTATCTAGTCATTTATCATTTACATGAGAATACTCTCTTCTTTGTCCTGGAGTAATATATTTTGTGTCTTCCCTATTGAAAGCGCTATGTTTTATGCCCAGCTTTTATTATTCAGAGGATAGGTAGGTCGTCTAAATTAGAAAATAAGAACCTATATGAGGGATAGTTCTAAAATGCAAATGACTAAGCCCCACTGAGAAATACTATTGGTTAGATGCAAAGCATATGAAAATAAGTGTCATCCATCATCAGATTACAAGTGTAACAAGTCATACGAGAATGGGAGATGAAAAACTTCTGTTGTTGCTCTCGTCTGTGAGGCAAGCAACACTGCACAACAAAAGCATACACTGTAATAGAAAATCAGTTATATTTAAGTTCTGTTTTACCTAAGTTTGGTGTGATATTTCTAATTTCTGGCAGGTCTTTCATTTTATACATCTGAGAAAACATTGCGGGCCGCCTTTGAGCCTTTTGGTGAACTGGTTGAAGGTTTGTCATGCTAATACAGAAATGCTCGTACCTCTCCATTCAGATCTTTTTGTTTGAGATATTGAGTTTGATCAATTATTACATTATTACAGTGAAGATAATAATGGACAAGATATCAAAAAGATCAAAAGGGTACGCTTTCATAGAATACACCACAGAAGAAGCTGGAGGGGCTGCTCTGAAAGCAATGAACGGACAGGTAACCTGACAAAATTCTCTTTGCTGGTAGGCTGGTAGCATCTTCAAGACATATTCATTTATCTCTCAAGCTTATATACACGTGTCAATTTACAGATAATAAATGGCTGGATGATAGTTGTCGATGTTGCTAAAAATAGATCGAGGGACCGTCAACCCCCATCTAGTGCATCAGGTAGATCCCATCAAATGCTTCGATCGCGTTATCATACTGGATGAACAAAGGATGACACCTAGAGATTAGACACAAGATTAGCAGTGGGTACGAAGTAGAAACCATAGTTTTCCGGTGGTGTTGTATTTTTGCGTGGCCTTGCTATTCTAATGTTTCCAAGAGATGATAGCGGACTAGAGATTTCATAAGTTTAGTACTCCCTCCGTGCTAAAATATAAGAAATTTTGGATGGATATGACACATCCTAGTAGTACGAATTTGAACAAAAAAAACTTGTCTAGATTCATAGTATTAGGATGTGTCACATCCACCAAAAATCCTTATCTTTTGATACTACATTGGTATCATGTAACATATTTCTATCAACAAATAATGGAAAAAAGAGATGTGGTTAATACAGACAATTCCCTGAATTAAATTTCAGGAAGGGCAAGTGTTTCATGTTCACTTCCAGCTGATATCAAATTAACTTTCAAATCTTCCAACATCTGATAGATATCTTCGCTTTTTATGTGTAACTTGTCTGCACTGACAAAGGAATGTATATGACCATCTAACTCGATCCAGCTAAGCCCAGGCTGCTTCATTACCCCATGCTCCTCCATCTTCCTCCTCGTTCTCTTCAAGTCTTCCCATTGTCCAGCTCGTGCATATGTGTTGGATAACAAGACATAGGAACTGCCATGGCTTGGCTCTGCGTGTGCCAGCTTTCGAGCAGCAACCTCTGCCATCTCAACATTGCCATGGCTCTGACAGGCAGCTAGAAGTGAGCTCCAGATCACAAGACCCGGATCTTCCGGTAGACTGCTGGCGAGTTTGAAGGCTTCTTCCAAGAACCCGGCACGGCCGAGAAGATCTATCAAGCAACCATAGTGCTGCATCGTCGACTTGATGCCCATGCTCCTCATTAGGTTGAAGTACTTGAAGCCTTCGTCGACTAGGCCCCCATGGCTACAAGCATTCAGGACGGCCAAGAAGGTGACAGCATTAGGCTCAATGCCCAATTGCCTCATCTCGGTGAACAATCTCAGCGCCATCTCTGGGTGACCATGTGCTGCGAAACCACCAATCACAGAGGTCCAGTGCTCCACATTCTTGCTGGTGACACTTGAGAAGCACCCGAAGGCGTCGCCCATGCTTCCGCATCTTGTGTACATGTTGATAAGAGCAACACCAAGAGCACCATCCAGTGAGAACTCCCGCCGGATCACATACCCGTGAGCGCTCCTCCCAATTCCAAGTAGACCAATATCACGAACAGCTGATACAAAGCCGACCATCGTAGCCTCGTCCGGTGCCAAACCATAAAGCATCGTCATCTCGGCAAACAAATCCACTGCCTCCTGAGCCCATCCATACCTCGCGAAACCAGCAATGAGAGTGTTCCAGGAAACCACGTTCCGCTCCGGTATTTCCACAAACACCTCCCAGGCAGCATCCAAGTCGCTGGCTCGCACAAGCCCATCAAGGAGCACGTTCCATGACACCACCGTCTTCACCGGCATTCCGTCGAACACCTTCCGCGCGTCGCCCAGGCGGCCAAGCCGCGCGTAGACACGCACAAGGGAGGTGGAGGCGTAGACGCCGGAGACGGACGACGGGGCGCCGGACTTGACGAGGAGGGCGTGGATCTGCTCGGCCTCGGCGGCCACCGAGGGCAGCCGCGCGCAGGCCGCGAGGGCGGGCACCAGCGCTGGGTTTGCGTGGAGGGCGCGGCCGGCGAGGTGGTGCCGGAGGAAGGCGCGGAGAGCGGCGTCCCCCGAGAGCGCAGCGCGGCATCGGAGGGCAGCGCCATTCGAGGCCCGTTTGGAGAAGGGAGATTTTGGCGGGAGACCGGATGTGGCGGGGGAGAGGAGCGAGCAACCCGTGGAGCTCATGGAAGATATTATTTCTCATGCTCCACTAGTATTGCAAAGGTAAAAAATACAGGGCGGATCCAGCAGGTCGGATTCGTCAGCCGATTTTTGCAAAGATAATTCAAGCATGTATCTCATACTCATAGCAGAGCAGACCAGTCATGGGCTCATGGCAGCGGTGGCTGAGGCTCGGGGGAAGAAGAACAGTAACGAGTAACGACGCTGATAAGGGGGGAGAGAAAGGAGGCGGAAGCCTGAAGTGGTACGCACATATGTGGCCCACTTGGGCACTTGGCCCAATCCTAGTAGGAGTAGCTCATTCGGCTAAGGCCGTGTAACAGGCGGCAGGAGTCGGGACGGGAGGCTTGCGATGCTATTGGCGGCGGCGGCGCCGGCGGCGCCGGCCGGCGGGGGAACCAGCCGGGCAGCGAGGGCCCAGCAAGCATGCAGGGCGGCGGCGGCACGGCATGACCTTGGTGACTTCCGTCCATGGCAGTTGGATACGGCACTATTAATGTGAGTTTTTGCTTCCCCCCAAAAAAAGTGAGTCTTTGCTATATGTTGCTACAGCGAGTAGATCATATGGGAGCTGCTATTTTATAGGATCTTATTTTGAAACGGTATGATATCATATGGTATCAAATTTAATACATATAGGTAATTGGTTTGATACCATATGGGTATCAGGTTTTCATGTGTCAAGGTATCCGGCGGATATATACTAGGTCTGATACCCATGGTGACACGTCTGAGACGGATACATGTGGATGCTAATCGCCAGTTCACCAATGTCTGTTGGCACATTTCATTAAGTAGGTTCCGATCATTCTGATTCAACGAGAGAACAACATGGCAACAGGAGATTGCCTTGCCTAGCCTTAGTTACTCATTTTTTTATGCAATTTGTATTTGATTTTAATGAGTGATGCATGCAAAGATAGAACAGATGCTAGCTAGACTATATTCTTTTATCAAAAAATATATCTGTAGTTTAGGAAATAGGTTGGTAAAGAAAGGAAAAAACCATAGAAGTCTCTCACTTTCGGCTTGTAGCACAACCCACCAGGTTTTTAGATCCATACTACTTTCATCACAACTGCCATTAGGGCTAAGGGTTGAAGTGTGAGTGGGCAAAGTCAAAATTGCCCATATCCTTCGTTCGTGAGATGAGGACGCATGCAGCTAATGGCTGGCGGCTTGCACGACGATGGCTAATTGCTTGCACGATGGTGCTCGAAGGTGCACGATAGTGGCTGCTCTTGATATCCTCGAAGTTGTCGTGCACGATGCTCTTGATGTGCTCATCAAGGATGCTGCTGGTCGCCACCACCACGTCATCGTGCAAACAACCAGCTGCCGTCATGGCCCTTTTCGTCGTCGCGTGAGCCGACTGGCCACCTCCTCTCATAATCGAAGAAAGACGAATTGAGAACAGGAACAGTTCAGCCCAACCAAACCACGTGAATACATTAGGGCTAAGGGCAATTTCGACTTTTCTTGTCCCTACTCACGGCTTAACCCTTTGCCGGGATGACAGCAGTGATCGAAGTGGTATGGGTCAAAGAAAAACTAGTGGGTTGTGCTATAAGTCGAGACCAGAAATTTTTTGTGTTCTTTTTTTTTACCTATTATGCTATAGATCGAATTTTCTCTTCACGTACGTAAAAGGTTGTAGCCCCTCCCCTTCACCATTTTGTTAATGTATAGTTATTGGAGACTATTGTGAATCCTCTTTTCATGATACTTGAGCCTTTTGCTTCCATTAGTGCTACATCTTGTGTTTGTTTAAGTTTAGCCTATATTCAATCTCTACCAACTCTCCAATCTCCCATATTTATTAGTTATGTGGATTAGCCAGTTGTTAACGACGGATTTTGGTAATCGACTCGGAAAGAAAAGAGGAAACCGAAGCAGAGAGGAAGGATTGAGTTGGAGTCGGACCAGGCTTCGTATCGGACCCGGTAACCATATCGGACTGGGGAAGTGTTGCTATAAAGAGCGTATCGGCCGATACGGATTTGGTTTGGTCATGGGCCGATACGGGTTGTGAGTTGACAGTGTCAACGTGGGCTTGGTCTGGGCTCGAAGTAAGCTTCAAGGAAGTTGCCAAATAGAGATAAAGCTCGGTTTTAGGCAATTGTATCTTGTAAATTAAGTAGTGTAGATCTAATCTGTGGCTTAAGTCTGCCGCAAGGACTTGTTTGTTAGTTGTAGATAAGATCGTGCCCTACAAGGGTTCTGTTGTAACCTCGGGTATAAATATCCCGATAGTTTGTACATGTAAACTCTCTCGAATCAATCACACAAAAACCAGTTCAATCTACTTTCGGCGCATCGCCAACCCTCGCAAGAGGTCTTCTTCGACGAGTTCTTGCTTCCTCGGAGCAGAGGTAAGAACTCGTCCCCGACGATCTGCATCGTCGGGGCTAG